>ML297147.1:8837-46386 GCA_005239495.1 Nicotiana undulata | reverse complement strand
GGGGGGGGGGGGAGTTTATTTTTAGTTTTACGAAGGGTTAAATTAGTAAATAATAGTAGTGTTATTTTTTTAAAAACAAGTCCAAAAAAGGACTATTCTTGGAAATTAGCCGTTGGGCACGGTCAAAAGGGCAGCTGAGTTGGTTTGGAATAGACTACCTTAATATCATATATCAAAGGCTACCTCTATCTGGTGTACATGGGGTGCGTACTTATTAGCTTTTAAGGCTGTAAAGTGGGCCGGGCCCGAGCCTAAACGGGCCAAGTCGGCCGGTCCCGAACTTCACGGGCCTTCACGAGCCTTTATGTTGTAACCGGCCCGGGACGGGCCTAGACCCATATGGTCCCTGACTAAGTGGGCCGGTCCCCGGGCCTAAGTGGGCCGGTCCCCGGGCCTAAGTGGGCCGGACTATTTTTTTAAAACCTTTTTTTATCTAAGGCAATTTCTTGTAAATTATAATATATAATTGAGACTTAAATTTTGTAATTCAAATTTAAAAACAAAAATATTGTAAAGAGATATTCAGGGGAATGCGTTATAATTTTTATTATTATGACCTTAAAAAAAATGACAATATCTTTCTTAGTCTTCCTCCCCCCAATGGAATGAGCACAACAAGGTGCTAATACCACCATTGAAAGGAAAAAAACTAATCAATATGCGCCAAAATACAAGTTATATAGTAGTTTACATTGTATCTCTTACAAATTTCATAAATCCTTCAAGGTTCGGAGGAATTTCTGTTGGTGGTGGCGAAAAGAAGCTTGTTCATCACCGCTTCCGGGCGAAGCAACATCCTCTGCAAGTTCAGCTAGCATTTCTTCGTAAGCTTCATATACCTCTGGTTGTGATTCAGCAAGTCCAAAGTTTCTTCGTTCCGAACGGATCCAATCTCTGAAGAGTACTGATTTTTTGAAGCTCTCCCTCATAGACGCTCTATGATCACCGAGTTGAAGTCTTGCTTGACTGAAAGCGCTCTCCGATGCCACTGTTGAAGCTTGAATAGTTAAAATATCTCAAGACATCCTTGAAAGAACCGGAAAGTATTTTTCTTTGTCCTTCCACCATTCCCAAATATTAAAGGAGCCATGGGGATTCACTTCTTCAAGTCCCTGCGACAAATAAACTTCAAGCTCATTTAGTTGTGAATAATCACTAGCCGTGGAACCTTGAGAACCCCTGAACCCCGCCCAAGCACTAAGTGTTCTTACTCGCACAGTTCTTTTAGATGATTGCGAACTAGAAGAAGTAGGAGTTGGAACATTTGGTCTAGCTTGATCGAAGCCAAGTTGATAAGCACTATAAATAGTTTGAGCATTTATTTTAATTGAGACTTTTGCTTCCGGAAATGTAAACAATTCCTCATCTTCAAGTGCTAAACCATTATAAACAGTTTCATGCCAAAATTGAGGACCTCCTAATTTCATAGTAGTATTTAACAAGGCATCAACACCATAAATAGGGGGACTAGGGAAAAAAATATTTTTTAAACTTTTGTCTCATAGAATCTATAGCAAGTTCATAAATTAACCCACCCTCTGAAAATTGATTAAACAAGGTAGCAAGTTCTGCAAGACAAACTAAACAGTTAGAAATAGTAGGATAATATTTCCCAGATAATTCATTTATAGCAATATGAAATTTTTCAGCCCAATCCTAATTTGTAAGGTGCTCATCATCATCAGCTACACGAGCATTAAACGTTGAGTTTATTGAGTTTCTATATTCATATGCAACAACTAAACTTTCATACATGTAATTCCATCTAGTTGGACAAGGTTTAGGAACCTTTCTTTCTCTTAGGCCAAATTCATCGCATTTTTTAAAATATTCTCTTAGTCTACTTCTACGGTTTGAATAAAAAAGTCAGTTAAGAGTCATTTTAACCTTAAAATATTCTCTAAGTCTCTAGTTGGGTTAACTTCAACAACATGACTAGTGGGTTTATCGTCATCCGGTTGCGTTTCATCAAAATCTATATTTTCATCATTAGTTTCCTCATCATTTTCATCAATAGTTAGATTATCATAAAGAGCGTTCATATATTCGTGGTTTAATTGTTCACCTGATGCAATATCATGATAAAATTGACTATCGGTAAATTGTAATAAAGTGTTATCGCTATCAAGAATAGCAGGGGTAGAACGGGTAACATGTTTGGGTCGAGGAGCTGGGAGAAGTGGAGGAGTAATAGTTTGGCCACTAGATTCACCAATCTTGAATTTTCCCTTACTTTTACCAAAGATATTTTTCAAAGAATAGGCCATATTAATTATATACAAAGTAAAATAAACAAAACTATAATATTAAAACTTAAGAGTTCGAACGAGTTTACCGAATTGACGAACAACTTGTTGAAAATTATATATCGTTGAAGACTGGAATACTTCAATTCACCAACTTGATAATTTTTCACAAATTGCAACAATAAAGTAAGCTATTATAGAAGAAAATTAGAGAGAGATTGATGATTTTGTGAGAAAAGTGAAAGAATGAGGGGTATTTATAGTTGGGAATAGGAAAAAAGTGTAATTATAAAAAGTTTGGGGTTAAAACAAAGTTGGGGGAAAAAATAGCTATTTTTCAAAGTGCCAAACGGCTATTTTTGCGGGGAAACAACTAGAATTTAAACATTCCAACTGTTGGAAATTTTTCCAGAATTTTTTTTAAAAAACAAAAAATTAGCCGTTGGGCCCATTTACACCCGGTTGAACCGGCCCGCTTAGAAGTCGGGCCCGGGCCCAAACGGTCTCGGGCTCATGAGCTTAATTGTGAGGACCGGCCCACATGGGCTCATAGACCCAACTGGTCCCGGGCTTAAACGGTCCGGCCCGTTTAGGCCCACTACCCACATGGGCTCGCGTCTTGGGCCGGGCCCGGACCAGACCAACACACTTTACAGCCTTATCGGCTTCTGATAGAGCCTTGACACTTGTTGGATGTCAGGAGACGTTGCCAACGGTCAACTTTATTTAAAAAAATAAATTTAACTAGCCGTTGAACCGGTTCCAAATTGACTTGACATTAACTGTTCGTAATGGTCCGATTAACCGGTACCAAAATTCTACCCGGCACAAGCCGGTTTGTGATGACCCAAGGGGTCATTCTATGAATTTAGACTTCGTTCGAGGCTTAATAGCCATATAAAAAGATTAATATTAAATACCTCGATTTACGTGCGCAGTCCAAACGTGAAACCGGAAAGCTTTTATGTGAAAATATGAGAAATAGTAATTTCTAGAGTAAAAATTTGATTATAGTTGACTTTGGTCAACATTTTGAGTAAACGGACCTGGATCCGCGTTCCGAAGATCCCGGGAGGTCCGCGGTAAAATATGGGACTCGAGCGTATGCCCGGAAATGAATTCCGAGGTCCCAAGCCTTAGAAATCAATTTTTGAAAGAAATTATTTTGCTGAACTATTTATGAAATAAAGAAAAGAAGTAATGTTTGAAACCATTGGTATCGGGTCCGTATTTTTGTTCCGGAGCCCAGTATAGATTTGTTATAGTATTTAAAGGTTAACTATAAAATTTGGTGAAAAACGGAGTTTATTTGACGTGATTCGGACATCCGGTAATGAACCTTAAGTGTTCTTTATGAAAATGATGAGTTTTAAGGTTTAATTCATAGTTTTGCATGTTATTTTCATGATTTGATCGCACGAGCAAGTCCGTATGATATTTTTAGACTTGCGTGCATGTTTTGTTTAGAGCCCCGAGGGCTCGGGGGAGTTTCGGATAGGCCACGAGAAGTTTTTGCACTTAAAGGTTCTGCTGGTTTTGTTGTATTTGGTGTGTCATTTTTTTGGTCATTGCGTTCGCACCCCTTTGAACGCGAACGCATAGAGTAAAATAGGTGGGGGGTCGTTTTGCTCTATGCGAACGCGGTTGGGCCCCGCGAACGCAGGCCTTAGGACCCGAACGCATACGTCTGGGGCCATGACCCTACGCGAACGCGGCCATTGTATGAAAAAGATACAGTTTCTTATTTATAATTGTTGAGACAAAAATATTGTGAAAGGCTTGGCATGAGTTGTGAAATTTATAAATAAATTGATATGATATGTCTCGTGGGAACGGGTTGCACACCGCAACATGGAGTGATAAGGGTGGACAGGTGGGATCGGGTTGCACGCCGCAACAGGAGCAATAAGGGTGATATATTTAGGGAGGAGCAATAAGGGTGGATAGGTGGGAGCGGGTTGCACGCCGCAACAAGGAGCAATAAGGGAGGACACTTATGTTTTTTACTGATTTTTCAAAGAAAACAAAGATTTGAAAACTTACTATTTTATTTCACTATTTTTCATATTTTTGCACTACTTTTATTTAAAGTTAAAGTTTGGAAATTTGGAAATTTCGTGAGAATTAGTTATAGCTGAGACCTGGAAAAGGCGACGGAGTATTTTAATCGTTGTTGCAGTTATTATTTAATTATTTTAGATTTCCTCCTTGCTTCATATATTATTGTCACAAATTATATTGTTAATGCCCCGCCGTAGCCTCGTCACTACTTCATCGAGGTTAGGCTCGGCACTTACTCAGTACATGAGGTCGGTTGTACTAATACTATACTCTACACTCATTTGTGCAGATCCAGGTACTGGCCAGCAGTAGAGGTTTTTTAGAGCAGCTATTCATTTATTCGGAGACCCGAGGTATATCTGCCGGCGTTCGCAGATCCCGAGAGTCTTCTCTTAGTTCGTAGAGACTGTTTTATATTTTTTCAAAACAATATATTATTTCTTTCAGCTCATTATTTGTAGTATTCTTTAGTAGTTCGTGAATTGTGACACCTGACCCTGGGGTAGTTTTTGAGTTATTTATATAATTAATTCGTGGCTCGGTTTATTTAATTGTTTATTAGTATATATTTGGAATCAATCGTTCAAAGTCATTAGATTAAGTTATTTTAGAAATTGTTTTATCATGTTTAAATGGTTAATTAAAGGACATAGTTAATCGAATTCTAACATTGGCTTGCCTAGCAAGTGTGGTGTTAGGCGCCATCACGATCCTTAAGGTTGGAAATTTGGGTCGTGACACGGTTCCCGTCCCAACCCGCCCCCCTAACTACCAGTCCGGTCTAAAATCGGTCAGGGTCGGTCCGGAACCGGACTAGCCCAGCCCGTTTGACACCTATAATTCAATATTATTATACGATTTTGATAAAGTTATTTCACAATTAATTTTATCATAGTTGTATAAGTATTTAAACTTGTATAAATAAGAGTAAGCCAAGAATATACTAGGTGGATTTCAATCCAAGTTTTAGAGGTCGTTTGGTAGGATGCATTAGAAAAAATAACGCATGCATTAGCTTTTGGTATTACTAATCTCTTGTTTTGTACACTTTTTCAACTTATGTATTAATAATGCAAGTATTAGTTATACAACCTACTTGGTATTATCCAATATAGAACTAATACATAGCAAACCATGATATTAGTAATACAAAGGCTATTAATGCGTGCATTAGCCTGGTTAAAGATAAAATTGTCTTTAAAGTCCCTTAAAGCTATATGAAGGGTATTTTTGTAAATGACTGATTTTCTTAAAAATTATGTAATGCATTTTAATTTTTAACACACCACACCAAACAGTATAAGAAATAATCTATGCATAACTAATGCTTGCATTACTAAGCTTTGTATTATTAATACACCTTATTCAACATTGTTCTTATATATCATACCAAACGACCCCTTAATGTATTAGTCAGTAGCGCACAAGCTAACCTATATCACGATTATAAAATAAAAATAAATAAAAAAGAGTGATCCAAGTATAAGGCGGAATACATACGGAGACACCTAAAGTTGGCACGATCTTTCACTTAGACACCTGAACTCAAGGGTATTCCTATTGAACACTTATACTACTCGAAGCTTATTCCAATTAAGCACTTTTTAAAGTGAGTTTCACCCGATATAGGCGCGTGAAGACCCAAAAACAATTTTTTTATTTTTTTTTCCTTTTTTTTTTCCTTCTTCTTCTCCCTCAAAAACAAAAAAGATCTGTCAGTTGTCTCTTTACTGCCGGATTCGGCGAGAGAAACCGGCAACTCATCCTCTCCAAAAAACCAACGAGCCCCCTCTTCTTCTTCAACCCTAAGAAATTAAAATCTTGTTGCACTGATTTTGCACTGATTTCGAAATTGGAAAAATAACCGGCGGCTCATGCTTACATGGAAGCGTCAAAGATCTTTAAAACTTCAAACAATTTCCAACAAATTGCGGTCTCAAATGGTACCCACTTCGGAGGAACGAAGTATTCCTCCAGCGTCTTTCGAATTTCATAGTCGTTGTTTAAATCAGGTACGTGTCCGGCAAAACCTAGAAACACGGCGATAAATATGCTGAAATAAGTCGTCAGAATATTAAATTTTTTAGCAATTGAAGGAACCCAGTAAGAAGTAAAATCGAAGAGTATAAAATCCGGAGTTGAATCTTCTAGAAACTTCGCCAGGGATTGTTGGAGTCCGTCTTGAGCAAGTTTGAGGTATTTGACTTGTTTGTAAGGAACATCAATGGTGGCTTCTGCATTTTTTGGTAGTTTTTCGATTTTGGGCATAGGAAATTTGACGAAATTTAGAAACGGGATGAGATTTAGAGGAAGTTTAGGGAGACGATCAATGTTTCTTGGGGTTGGAATGAAGGAGATTTTGTGACCCTTTTGAGCAATGAGTTTTGATAATTCTACGTATGGAATCATATGGCCAAAAGCTAGCCATGAAAATATTGCAAAGAAAGGTCCAACACCATTGATGGAAAGAAGAAGAAGCTTAGGGCTGTTTATTTATGTATTTTACTGGAAATAAGACTATATACCTGAGGTGGACGGTGAGGTGGACAAAAATAAAATGATGTGGCACGATTTATAATGGTTACTTTTTCCACGTAGACGGAGATTGCAGAACACGCGCTTGGTGAATTAATAAGCCTGCACAAAACGTGTTTAATTGGTATAAGAATTGCCTAAGAAATAAGTTCAGATGGAAAGAGGCCTAGTTTAAGTGTCTAAGTGAAAGATCGTGCCAACTTTACGTGTCTCCGTATGTATTCCGCCCAAGAATAATGAAAGTTTAAAAAAATGTACACAACCTCAAGCAAAATGAAGATTTAGAACCTTATACCAATCACTTGTGTAGTGTAATGTGATTTTAACAATTTCCAGATCTAACTTCAGTTCAAACTTGGGAAAAACACATTGAATAATTGAATAATAACAAGAGAAGCTCAAAGATAAAATTGTTTCTTATGATCCTCCCTTCGTATTGCTGTTTTATTTTATTTTTTTTCTAAACCAACTGGCCAACTAATTAATACTAAATTAACATGTGAGGTTTTTTTCATTGTTCCTCTCCTTCGATATTTTTTTTTCTCATTTGAAAAACTATGTAAAAAAGTGCTAAACTTATCAAGGGAAAGGACAGGGTTCTGTTTTTCGTTCCTTTTACGTTATTTCACTAGATTTGAGGCACTTCACAAAATAAGTAGAAATCTAAAAGGCAAAAGTCCCAACTATATTTAAGAAAAGAAAGTCTAACCTTATTGGCCTACCGCCTGTATTTTCCAACGATTGGTGGTCTTAATTAGGGGTGTTCATAAAAACCCGAAAAATTGAACCAAATCAAAAATCGAATTAGACCAACCAAAAAAAATCGATACTTTTAAATTTGGTTTGGTTTTGGTTTTGAATTTTAAAAACCGATCAAATTTAGTTTGGTTTTGATTTTAATCAAAAAATAACCAAAAAAATGAGCCAAACCGACTATAAAAGTAGCTATTTAAATTTATTATTACACACACGCGCGTATGTGTTTTTATATAAAGTTTCTAAAATTTTATGTTATATATTAGTCCTTGTATTTTTAGTCTAGTCCTTTACTATTATATTAATTTAATTCTTTATTTTTACATTCTAGTTTGATAGGTAATTTTCTATTTCTAAGTATAAGGATTTATTTCATGTTAAAAATAATAGATTTTTAATTGAGTACTTAAATTATACATCACTATTTGATTCAATTATCATCAATATATCTTGGTAAATGATAAATTTCTCAAAGAGCAATTGATTTGATAATGTTACGTTGAAAATGTAGTCGCCGGAATATGCGTTTGGTAGTGTCTCATATTTAAGAAAAAGACTGATAAATAACCGAAAACCCCTAAAAACCGACAAAACCAAATCGATAAAAACGATTTAATTGGTTTGGTTTGATTCCAATATTTAAAAAACCGTTGTACTTGATTTGATTTCTTTTTAGAGAAAAATCGACCAAAACCGAACCATGAACACCCTAGTCTTTAACGTTATTGGCCATCCACTGTTCCATGACAAAATAGTGTGTGAACAAGGTGAAAGAACATAAGAGTGTCTCGAGGATTTATTTTTCTTTCTAAAAATAGAACTGAGATGTGAACGATACACACAATGTAACAGATTACAAGATGCAGTACCAATCAATAGATTAGAGGCTGCAAATTTGAACTTCTCTTCACTAATATGCTCGTTCCGTACATTTTTATTTGTCCACTTTAGACTTTTCACGTCATTTAAAAAGTAATAATTGTAGTATGTATTTTACCTTATAGTCCCTAATAATGATAGCATTTCAAAATGTCTTGGGGAATACTTTCGAAAATGAGTAAAATAAGCAAAAAGAAATTATTTTCTCTTAATTTGTTAAAATGGACAAGTAAAAGTAATATATTTTTAGGACAGTGGACAAATAAAAGTGAACGAAATGAGTATGAGTATTGTTTTACCAAAAAAGTGTTAAACCTTTTCTTAAAACGAATTAATGAGAAAATAGGGGGTGAATCCTTGTTAAGTATAATAACTACTAGATCTGAAGACTTAATATATTAATGATGTAAGGCCGTGTCCGATAATATTGAATACCGATTACAAGTGTTCGATGATTGTCAATGAATGCAACAAAAGGAAGGATGCAATGAATGTAGATAATGGCAATAGATGTAATAAGAAGGAATTTGTCACCCAAATGTTTAGATGACTTGGATGATTCTCCCCCTGGCAACAACGTGGGACAATATAAAATGAAGGTGGACAAGGAATCCTTGGATCTTGTGAGTAAAAGATATATATTGAACAATGAAATCAGTGGACAAGACAAGCTTTGTATATTCTTTGTAGTCAACCTTTACAATGTGTTTTTATCAGAAAGTGAAGATCCTTTTTTGTTCTTTATCTCTTCCTATTTATAGGGGATATTCCTAAAAAACCCTAAAAAGTACAACTGAAGAAATATCTAATGGAATATTCCTTCTCTCGATTCTAAACTTATTCTACCATTACTTTCATACATTCTTTACTCGACCTCGTCACTAATCCTTCTTTAGATGACTCCTCGCCATTGAGCCGTGGTCGGATTAATCCCCGTCCACGTCTATTTGCAGTCATTAAGTTCAGTCCAAATTTTGACCAATACAGTTAGTCCCTCCGCTTGTTGAGGTCGTGATCTTGGACGTCCTCGATGAACGAATTTTGTCTGCAATTGTTCTGAGGAAATTTGGTCGTGATGATTGAATCGAATCGGCCGAGGTCGAACGGGTGGCGGTTGTCAGCATGGCTGCGGTTGGTGTGGCTGACGTAGGATGGCGTCATGGACACGCGCGCCATCATTACGCGTCTTCCCAATGCAATGTATGTGCTTCTATCGTTTCGATTTTGGTGCCATTGACGACTCTTTTCCTCGATTCTGGTGCCACCCAACCCTATAAATAGAGGAGAGGGGCTTCACTTTCGAAACTTTCAGCACTTCCCATTTTGTATGCATTTTGTTCTTCTTTGATCTTCTCCAACCACTTCTGATTTTTTACAGCTCCTTCAATTTGAGTCTCTAGTTTCTTTCTCGATTGACATTTTCTTTCTCTGACTTCGTTGTACGAAATTTACTACGTAAATATGTCAAATTCTCTTCATATTCACGACGGAGTCTCTGATTCCACTCCATTATCGGTTGCCATTCCTCCCAGCGGTGAGGAATCCATGGTTGAGGAGGAAGAAAGCTTCCCCACCGTGGAGGAAGCGGTTCCTAAGAATCCTTCGGTCAGAAATGACTTCCCAAAGGAACTTGTTCCCGCTCCTGCTCAGGTGCTTTCTGAGACGGGGCCGAGTCAAATAGCCGACCTCCGGTCCAAATATCGTATTCCTTCTCACGTCAAAATTATCCGGCGGGGGGAAACATAGTACAGGATCACCGGCGCGGATATTGCGCCTTCTATGTTTATCCATTCTTACTTGGTTATTCTCTTCCTCCCCCCCATTAGCGGAGGAATTCTGCCGCTTTTAAAACGTCTGTCCGGCGCAACTCTCCCCTTATCTATATAAGGTTTTTCTGATGCTGGCGAAGTACGCAGAGTCGGCCGGCTGTGAGGTCAATATCCTCCATCTGCTGCATCTATTCTCGCCTAGTTTTTATACAGGCACATTGATACATTTACCACATCATGGGACGAAATGGTTGGTGGCCGGAATGGATGATAAGGCGAACCAGTGGTTCTGGCATAAATACTTCTTCATCAATACCGAGCATCTAGTGGCGAATCCGACCGGGTTCCTTAAGCAATAGAACTATAATCGTAAGTATCTTGCCATATGTTTTTTTCTCTTTTCTTCCTCCCTTTCTTTCATTCTTGACCCACTCACGGCTTCCCTGTTTTCAGCTGAGAGGCGTCCACCTTCTCTCGTCTTTGATATTGAAGATTGGGTGGCTCGCGTGTTACCCCACACCATGGAATTTGCGATTGAGCATCCTTCCACAAGCGCTTTTGACCCAAGACTTCGTCCAGTAAGTGTTATTTCTACCTTTCGACTTATCGCCGTTCACTATCGTCCTTTGATGTGACCTTCTTTTGGTGATAGGTCGGCGAGCTTCCAATAAGACTAAGGCTCCAGTGCTTGCATTTCACCAGGCGGTAACCTCGCGGATTCAATTTGCTCTAGCTGAGTCCGCACGAGGTCAAACTCAAGCTCCGCCAATAAGGGACTCCACCCCTCAAACTATTGTTGTGCCGGATGAGATCTCTTCTCGGCCTATCCTGCACTTGGTTGACGAGTCATCTCACGGCGAGGGGGAGGCATTGTCGAGGAAAAGACAAAGGGCGGAGACTGGGAAGGCCATTGTCGCCGACGTTGAGCCGGAAAGATTCCTTGCTTTGGAAGCGGAATCAGTGCCTTCACCATATGTCGAGGCCGTCTCTGCAGTGGGTGACGTCATGGAGAAGAGGCCCTCTAAGGTTGAGGGGGTCCGTGGTGGCGAAGAGCCTACACGGGCTTCTGAAGGTGGCTCCTCATCAGCGGCTGGGAGAGGTAGAGTTGTTCTTGTGGGGGACGATGACTCCGGCTCAGACATCGACCCTGAGGAGGTACAGACCTTCGTGGAGAGGGCAACTCGCGTGGAGATAAGGACGTAGGGTCCTAATAGGCATATAGTCATTCCCATGAGCTATAACTTTCTGGTCGACTCAGAGCAATCGGCACTGTCCTTTTATCCTTTGTGTGCAGAGGCTGAAAACAGGACGCTGCTGACGCTAAATGATGCAGACCTATCTTTAGGTATATCGGGCATGGCCTTGCGGGTAAGTTTTTACTTCTTTCCTCCTAAGTTTATACGTTTCATAAGTTTTGTTTTACTCTGGCTGACTTTCTTTCCTTTGCATGTTAGACTCCCATCTTAGAGATTGAGCGCGACCGGAGAGAGGAGGAGAGGGTGATTCTCTACAGGAGGATGGAATGTAAGTATAGAGAGTATCACTCCAAGCATCGGAAGATGGCCAAAATTGTTAGTGAGGATGACCAATTCCAAGCATTACGTAATGAGATTAAGCAGAAGGACGAGGAACTGAAGGAAAAAGATGAGCATATTATGAGAGCCATCAGCCTATGCAGCGTGTTGGAAGAAACACTGAGGTCTAAGGAGGATGAGCTCGAAGTAAGTAAATGGGTGATGGCCGAGAATGCAGATCTCCAAGTGCAGGTGGCATCCTTAAAGGTCGAGTTTGAACAGAGTGAGGCCAGGGTCATCGACTTGAAGGCGGAATTGAATACTACGGTTGCAGAGCTAAACCTGGCTGAGGGGACCAGGATGGCCGCCGCGGCGGAGGCAACAACTTTAGAGGGTACCCTACGTGTTTGTAGGTCTGAACGGGCTAGCGAGGCGGAGACTTCGGCGCTCAAGGTGGCAAGGTTGGAGGAGTGGGTCTATAGTTTGGAGGTGGAGCTATCTAGGTTGAATGAGTAGGTCGCCATCTTAAAGGTCGATAAGGAGCAACAACAGGCCCATCCGTCTACTTCTCTGTTATGCCCCACAATATTATATTACGATGATTTTATGCCCTGTAGTATTTTATTACGATGATGTTATGCCTCGCGGTATTATATTACGATGATGTTACGTCTCACAATATTATATTATGATTATGTTACGCTCCGCAGTATTATATTACGACGATGTTACACCATGTAGTATTGTACATTGGATTTGTCGTAAGATAATTGACATCGGTTCAAGGACAAGATTATTTGGAGATTATAAGCATTATTCTATTACAAGCAAATGATGAAAAAATTCGTGAAGTTGAGAGGGTAAACAAGTCAAAGAAAATGAATTTCGTCGAGATTTGACATTTTGAGGTAAAATACGGTGCAAGCTATAATACCCCATATTTATGGACCAGTGCCATACAAGGTACCACATGGCCATAATAGAAAAGTGTGTGAAGTGTATTAAAAGTGAGTAGTATCTTAAGTGATTTGAGATAACTCCTAATTATGTGGATAATTGGTTAATTATTGGATTAATGAGGGATTAACAAATTGATTAAGGAAAATGGATGAAATTTGGCTAAGTTTAAAAAGGCATTACGTGGCAGCAAGATTGGTCATTTAAAGTATGACTCTTGAAGGTGTCACAATATAAGGATCATATGGCTTAGTCATAAAACTATGGGGCCCACACTCAAAGTATATAAAAGATCTCTCAAAATAATTATGATTACATATGTAGTAATCCAAAGGAATTCTTATGAATGCTTGCTAAAGATACACGGATGGAATTCCCAGAGAAAGATTATTTGCTTCCTTTAATATCCAAGCTATTGGGATATGCCATTGTTGCTACCTCCACTACTGTTTAACTTCCTCAGAATACGCCCTTCAATAATGGGAAAAACAAAGATCAAGATTGTGCTCAAATTTTTCTACAATATGTGAGGCTTTTATAACAAATTAAAGATGGTCATATTTATCAAGGTAACGGTCTTAAGCACAATTTCCTACGAAATTACACTGCGTAATAACAATGGGATTTTGCAACTCTAGGGGAGTAGCGTACAATCCTTCTCAAGAATACCATACGGATGTTTCCCCTACTCCAGGTATGTTAAGGCTAATCCTTCTTTCTTTTGGCATGATCCAAGCTCGCGAATTTACAAGAGTTAGAAGGTCTTCCCTAAGTACTACAACGAAAGACTAACAGAGTAAATAAGGAAGAAGGCTTCAACCTAAACATGGTAACTCGAAGGAGAAAAAAAATTGTCATGTTAAAATAGTCTCACTACAACATTGTATGCATGCTATAAAAAAAAAAGTGGCACCTATCGTGGCTAACGAACGAGAAGTAAAGTCAAAAGTAATATTCGAGATAATATGAGGTGCACGAAAATTCCGGCATGCGTGGGAACTAAGATAAGCTAAGTATGCACGCAACAAGGAGGTAGAAGACCAGGAAAAGTAATAGCTTACGTTTAATGAAAGTTGAGAAGGAACAAAAGGAACTATTCGATCAATGATCCAGAGTTGGTTACGTTATGAATGCACTTGCGATTTTGGAGTATACATATATGTTGACAATCAACAGTCGTAGAAGACTCCAATATAAGTTAAAAGGAAGAATTGAGTCCAGGTCATAGATAATGAATTGAATTATTAGAAGATTATATCCTGGATATTCTATAGCATCCGTGAAGGACTAAAGTAATAGCTAATACCATGAGCTGCAGATCAGAAGATAGCTTAAGCCTACATGAAGGTTGATGAAAGGGAAGAGGAAACTAAAGAGTTGCATCAACTAAGTAAATTAGGAGTTTGATTATTGGACCTAGAAAACTATAGAAATAGTGATCGAGAACATTGCAGGACCAACCTTAATATCAGAGGTACACGAGAGATAGTACAAAAACCATAGTCTATAACAGCTCTACGATAAAGCCAGTTAGAAAGGTAACAACCTCATAAGAAGTCAGTATGAAGCTCTCACTGGATTGTAGTATTATAATAAAGCTCCAAGTTGTGGATGTGAATCATACCTATGTGGAAGGGAGGTTATGAAAGAGATGCAAGATGTGATGCGAGATTTTAAGGTAAGTAAGGCTAAGGTGAATAACGTACGAGATACTCAAATGCAGAATGCTGTGAATAGTCCATACTTCGGGTAGAAGGTTAGAAGCACGGGGATTCAGTATCCAGGAATGATAGCATCATCGTCAATGGTATATTTTCCAGCCTATGGTTTCTAGGTACCGAGAGATCTAGCCAAGAGAGTAAATAAGAGTTAGAGACGATGAGATGTCTCGCTTGATGTTCCAGAATAATACAAGGAAATCTATGGTGTAAGCAAGATCGCGAGCAGTATAAATGGATATATGTAGGTCGCAAGCTAAAGTATGATAGAGCGACAAGGTTTTAGGAAGATAAGAGTAAGAACAAGAAAGGGTGAGTGAGAAGGCGACGAGAGTGAATAAGTTCTCGGGATTAAGCCCATGAAAACAAGAGAGCTGATGGGTTCTCTAAGTAATACGAGACTCAGTAGCCTGAATGAACTTAAAGGAGTCTAAGACTAATATCATTTAGAAGAGATGGAATTGTTGCCCTGGTAGTGAAATGAAGGTGTAATTGTGACAGATAAAAGATAACGTTTGGGCCTTCGATTGAATAATGATTTGAAGGAAAAAAAAGGAGAAGGAGAAAATATTTCACGGACGACACGAGATCAAAATACCCCCATAAGGTGAATTACATCGTGATACTATGAAATACGATTATGGAAATAACTTCAAATATTCCTCGATGCAACGTAAGCCCTAGTGGCAAGGTTTTACGTAAGAAGTTTCAAGTTATCTGTGGTATATTGTAGATCAATATTGAGGCAAATCATAATGGATGGACAAAAGTCACAAAGTATGAGATGAGATTAGGTCGTCATTCTTAAGATGAACAGTAACGAGGAAGCATTAAAGGACTTAGATTTATACATATGGGATAAACAACAAGAGTAAGATGGAATTTGATAGAAGACCTCCGCAACGATAAATCGAAGTAAGAACTATGGTATAGTATGGCCTACTTAGATATAATAAAGATAATGACGCCCAAAGGGACATCTTGAAATAATTTTGTATATGTTCACAAAGTGAAGCCTGGAGATTGGGTAAAATATGGAGGAACGAGGAGAGAAGAGTCGCACATACAAAGTTAGAGTCGTATAGGATGCATGATAGAAGGTAGCAACAGTTACGAGATTAGACGGATTCCGACTACAAGTCGTGGTGTGAGAAAGAGGCTTAAATGGAGGAATGCCCTGGCCTTTGAATTAATTCAAAGAACAATTGCCTAAATGGAAACGAGAATATTAAAGTACTTGCAAGAGCTATGGGTTATGAGAATGATAAGTGCATCAGTCAATATTCGAGGACGAATGTTCCAAAGAGGGGAATGATGTTATGCCCCACAATGTTATATTATGATGATGTTATGCCCTGTAGTAATTTATTACGATGTTGTTATGCCTCACAGTATTATATTACGATGATGTTACGTCTCACAGTATTATATTACGATTATGTTACGCTCCGCAATATTATATTACGCCGATATTACACCATGTAGTATTGTACGTTGG
Source organism: Nicotiana undulata (assembly GCA_005239495.1). Lineage (NCBI taxonomy): Eukaryota > Viridiplantae > Streptophyta > Magnoliopsida > Solanales > Solanaceae > Nicotiana > Nicotiana undulata. The sequence continues at coordinate 30,453 of ML297147.1, read as the reverse complement.
ATTTGTCGTAAGATGATTGAAGACAGTTCAAGGACAAGATTATTTGGAGATTATAAGCATTATGCTATTTCAAGCAAGTGATGAAAAAATTCGTGAAGTTGAGAGGGTACGTTCACGAAAGATAGAGGAGCGACTCCGGAGAGAGACATCTAACAACTCGACTAGAGCGGATCCTGAGACTTCACCCCTTCCTTTGAACTGTTGGGCACTACATTCTATAAAAAGAAAGTGAAAATGAAATGTAAGCAAACGAGAGAACAAATGCGACAGAAAGCGTCAGAGCTTCGAAAGCCTGAAATTGAGCTTGAAATTGAGTGTCCTTGAATTGAGCATGTCGTATCCTTCCCAACCCAAGACGACAAGACGGTAACGGAACTACGACAACTCCGGAACGCATCATGCGGTTTCTTTCAACGCATGGGTTATGGAGTCAAAGAAAATGAATTTCGTCGAGGTTCGACATTTTGGGGTAAAATACGGTCCAAGCTATAATACCCCATATTTATGAACCAGTGTCATACAAGGTACCACATGGCCATAATAGAAAGGTGTGCAAAGTGTATTTAAAGTGAGTAGTATTTTAAGTGATTTGAGATAACTCCTAATTATGTGGATAATTGGTTAATTATTGGATTAGTGGGAAATTAACAAATTGATTAAGGAAAATGGATGAAATTTGGATAAGTTTAAAAAGGCATTACGTGGCAGCAAGATTGGTCATTTAAAGTATGAATCTTGAAGGTGTCACAATATAAGGATCATATGGATTAGTCATAAAATTATGAGGCTCACACTCAAAGTATATAAAAGATCTCTCAAAATGATTATGATTACATATGTAGTAATCCAAAGGAATTCTTGTAAATGCTTGCTAAAGATGCACGGATGGAATTCCCAGAGAAAGATTATTTGCTTCCTTTAATATCCAAGCTATTGGGATATGCCATTGTTGCTATCTCCACTACTTTTTAACTTCCTCATAATACGCCCTTCAATCATGGGAAAAACAAAGATCAAGATTGTGCTCAAATTTTGCTACAATATGTGAGGCTTTTATAACAAATTAAAGATGGTCATATTCATCAAGGTAACGATCTTAAGCATAATTTCTTATGAAATTACACTGCGTAAACGGGATTTTGCAACTCTAGGGGAGTACGGTGCAATCATTCTCAAGAATACCATACGGATTTTTTCCTACTCCAGGTATGTTAAGGCTACCCCTTCTTTCTTTTTGGCATGATCCAAATTATACAGAAAAAATGAGCAAACGCACGGTTTTCATAAATTACTCTATTCATAGAAATACTAGGGGTGTCTATATTCTTGATTATCCATGTGAATTATTATTATCTTCTGTTCATGGATCCCAGAAAAATACGTATTTGATAATCTTTATCCGAAAGGCATATTGATTTTTATGGCATTTCGAGAAAATCTTATTAACATATTTCTTATTCATTTCATGCATTTTTACATGTACATTGACCCATGACCAGATGTCATTATATACGCGTATATATGTATATTATATTTATATGGGATATGGAAAAAGGTTATGGCGTTATATACGCACCACCACCTGATCAGATGGTATACGTTGATGATTTTGCCCACAATGGCCGATATGATATGATGGGATGCCCTCAGAGGCCTGATGATATTATGAGACATGTACCTATGCACGACATGACATTCATACGCATATGCATAACACTATAATTATTTCATGATTTACATAATTATCCAGACTTACAAGTTGAGTCTTATACTCTGTATTTCTTCCATGTCTGTTATGTACTTATTTATGTGCCTTACATACTCGGTACATTATTTTTACTGACGTCCCTTTTGATTGGGGACGCTGCATTTCATGCCCTCAGGTTCCGATAGACAGGTCGAGAGTCCTCCAAGTAGGCGCTAAGTTCAGCGGAAGATGTTGGTGCACTCCATTATGTATCCTTAGAGGCTTATAGACAGATGTCATGTATGTAAAAGATTGTATGGCCTTGTTGGCCTATGTTCAGTGTACGTGTTGTTATTTTTGTCTTAGAGGCCCGTATGTCTTACGTAAAAGTTGGTACTACATGTAGTATTCTACCTATTTCACGGCAGCCTCTCTGACTCAGTTATCTATGATAGTATGATACAAAAAGATACATTATGTTTGTACTAGGTTGAGTAAGGTACCGGGTGTCTGTCGCAACCCATCGGTTTGGGTTGTGACACTCTCGTACTTCTGCCGATCCTAGTGTATCACAGGAGTTGTACGAGATGTGGGTTCACGCTGAGGCTTAACTTGACGTGTACAAGTCTTTGAAGGCGGCCGGGAAGGTTTCCGAGGCAGAGCTTAAGGGCATCCGTGTCAAGGCACGTGAAGCTTGTGGTTACGACCCTGGTACACCAGACAGGGATGATGATGACGACGCCGTGGATGGTCTTGCCTCTGATCCTTGGTATGACGATGTGTATGCTGATGATGCTGATGGGGATGATGTGGCGTGAAGCCTTTGTACTTAGTTTTTTTTGCTGTTTTTGTGAGGGCGTCCTCGAGCCCTTTGTAAAAAGTAATGTAATTCAATAATTGAAGTGGAACAATTTCCTTTTTGCTATGTATTTTCGGATCCTCGTTCTCTTTTTCTTCTCGTTGGCATTTTCTTTTGTGTGAAAGTCCCTAATTTTTTGGTCATTTGCATGTAAAGTTGATTTTGGCGGAGTGAACATAGACTGACTTGAGGTCGAATATAAGTTAGCTCGAGCGAGGTCGAATGTTGAATAATTCGAGCGAGGTCGAATGTAAAGTAATTCAAGCGAGGTCGAATGTAAAGTAATTCGAGCGAAGTCGAATGTAAAGTAATTCGAGCGAAGTCGAATGTAAAATAATTCGAGCGAGTCGAATGTGAAGTAATTCGAGCGAGGTCGAATGTAAAATGATTTGAGCGAGTCGAATGTAAAGTAATTCGAGCGAAGTCGAATGTAAAGTGATTCGAGTGAGATCGAATGGCGAATGTAAAATGTAGAATGTAGAACGTTGAATGATTTGGTGGAGTTGCGCAAAAATGCTGCATACTGCTTTGTTTATTCATTCATTGGAGAATATTACATGTTTTTGTTTGTTCCATACATACATTTGAGAAGTTCCATTCTACCTAGTCCCTTCATCGCTTTTCCTGGAGAAGTAGTTGATAGGCGGGGCGATGAATTCTACACTTGAACTTCGAGACGCCTTCTTCGTGGCCTCATTAAAAGCCTCCCCGATAAAACCCAATTGGGATAAAACCCGAGTGAGGGAAAAAAAGTACGACTTGGAGGACGTCCGCTCTCAGAAGTTGAAGTATTTAAGGCGGGCGACGTTCCAATTGTTTGGTAGTAGCTTTCCCTCAATTGTTTCTAGTTGGAATGATCCTTTATTTGCTGCTTCCGTGATTTTGTATGGTCCGTCCCAATTGGTTCCTAGTTTACCTTCTCTTGGGTATTTTCTCGCCTATGTTTTGGCCTTGAGTACATAATCCCCGACTTTGAGTGGTCTTACTTTGGCCTTTTTGTTGTAGTACCGTTCTGCTTGCTATTTTTGACTATCATTCTTATGTAAGCCATGTCTCTTCTCTCCTCCGCTTCGTCGAGGTCTTGATTTTTGTTTTCGTCATTGCTTGGTCCGCTCTCATTGGAGTATCTTAAACTTGGTTCGCCGACCTCGACTAGTATCACTGCGTCAGTCCCATAGACTAGTGAATATGGCATTTCTCCTATGCTTGTTTTTGGCGTGGTGGAGTATGCCCATAGCACTTCTGGTAGTAGTTCCGGCCACAGTCCCTTGGCGTCTTCGAGTATCTTCTTCATGATGTTAAGTATTCTTTTGTTGGAGGATTCGGATTGGCCGTTGCCTGCAGGGTGATATGGCATAGAGAGTATTCACTTGATGTGCCATTTCTTGAAGAATTCGGCGGTCTTTTTCGCGGTGAACTGGGGTTCGTTGTCACAACTGATTTCTTTGGGGATGCCGAAGCGGCATATGATGTTCCTCCATATGAATGTGATAACTTCCTGTTCGCATATTTGGACAGATGCACCTAATTCTACCCATTTAGAAAAGTAGTCAGTTAAAACCAAAAGAAAACGCATATTACCTCATCCCGCTGGAAGTGGTCCAACGATGTCCATTCCCCATTTGGTTAATGACCATGGATAATTTACCGAGTAGAGGTGCTCGCCCACTTGGTGTATCATAGGAGCATATTCTGGCACTGCTCACACTTCTTGACGAAGTCAGCAACTTCCTTCTTCATGGTGGGCCAGTAATAGCCTGCTCGTACGAGGCATATGACAAGGGCTCGGTTTCCAGTATGGGCACCGTAGTGGCCTTCATGCACTTCCTCGAGGACGCGCCTTGTTTGGTTTGTCCCTAGGCATTTTGCCAAGGGACCGCCAAACGTTCTTTTGTATAGGTCGTGGTTGATGATGTTGTATCTAGCCGCCTGCATTCGAAGCTTTTTGGCTTCTTTTTTGTCTGATGGGAGTATTCCCTGCTACAAATGTGTTATAATACGGTTGCGCCAGTACAAGTTAAATTTAAAGAGTGTACCTTAATTTGGTCTATTGACGAATGGAGGAGGGTAACCACGTTTTCTTTTCCGCTTATATTTTTGGTGGGTGCTGCTAATTTGGCGAGGTCATCTGCCTCGATGTTTTGTGCTCAAGGTATCCTACACCACTATACAATGGCAAGGAGGGCTCGATGTAGCTTTTACCCGAGAGGATCGGGATCGATATCCATAGGGAGTTAGAAGATTGGAGTTGGGTTCCTATCCGACTTAGCTATGTATCTTGTCTTTAATTACAATTCTAATCATAAGTTGGTTTGATTCTATACTAGTAGTATTGCTATTAATTGATAAGAAGAAGCTAAGTAGAATGTTTTTGTAAGGGTTTTCTCAATTTATAAAAGGCACCAGGGAAGCGACTTACACCTAGGCGAGTATATAACGGGATCTAGAAATTAGGACAAAAACCTTGTTGTACCTGGGTTCGTGATATAATCTCACACTCAATTACTCACCCTATACCTCTCGGTAGTTTGGGTGACTTTGCCTAAATTGGCTTTCTCAAGCCTAATTGGGAGTTTTAACAGTGCAAGTGAAATTGGCTCAAGTCGGGTATTACTATCTCTAGGTTTTACCCTTTAATTGGGGCTATCAATCTCTTGAATTCATCCCAATTCCTTGTTAGCCTATTTTACCTAGACTTGGGTCTCTTTCTCAAGAACAACCCTAGTTAAAAAGGCATGAATCAGTGTTTGCAACCACCAATTCAACAGATAAAGCATGATACAAGGTAAATAGCACTAACACATAAACAAATAAGCCCTAAAATTAAAGACCCATTAGATACTCACACTAGGGTTGGGACACAACCCTAGCTAATGGGTCTAGCTACTCATAATCAAGGTAGATATCAATAGAGTAGATTAAATAATAACCATAATTAAATACAAGGATAAAATCTAAGATTATGAGCTAAAGCTACTCTAAAATTACTCAAAAGGGAAAAAGGATGTTGTTCACTAGCTCACTCAAACATAAGATAACCTAAAAATGTGAAAAAGAACAATTTATACACAACTGCAATTACTGGAAAAAAATGCCCTTACAGAGGTTCCGTTGTCAGCGAAATTTTGAGCGCCTCAGCATATTGACTTTCGCGGCCGCACAATAACGAGCGCGGACCGAGCTTCTTCAAAATTGGACATGATGGAAACTCTCTGAACTCCTTTCCGCTCCTAGCGGAATTCTATCCGCCTCAGCGTTAGGAAATAGCGCGACCGCGTAAATTGAGCGATGACCGCATTCTATGCTTGGCCCAACATTGTTAACTCTCTGAACCTTGATTTTCGCTCTCAGCAGATTTATGATCGCGACCGTGCCAATGATTCTGTGGTCGCGCTTTTGCGACGCGGTCAGCGGATCTATAATGAGTCCAATTTCCAACTCTTTGAACCTATTTCCATGGCCGCTCTTAGTATTCTGCCTCAGCGGAAGGGCTTTCGCTACAGCGTAATATTAGCGTTGTCAGCGCTCCAGTTGAGTTCATGCCTTGTGCAAGATTGGCTCTTTTTAAAGTTGTTTTGGCCTCTTTTCCTCATTTTGACCAGAAACCTACAAGTAAGCACCTTGAGTTAGTTTTCGGGAATACCTTAACGCATTTTTGCCCCAAAACCTAAGCAAAAGAGAGTAAATAGTAGGTCAAAACCCCTAGTTATCAACTCCCACAAACTTAATCTTTTGCTTGTCATCAAGCAAACAAGGTACTTCCCACCTCTACAAGAAAAAGAAAGTAGAATTTCAGATGTTCAAAAGTAACTTCATCAAGATTCAATTGGGACTAACAATTACCCTCAAAACAATTGCTTTATTTACAACATTATGCAATGACTCTCTGAGTTCCATAGATCCAATGTGACACAAGCTTCAAGAGTTGACTCAATTCATCAAAGAGATTCGCTCTCTCATGTAGGTCACTGTGGATTCTAGACTCTTTCTCCTCTACTCTCCATGATCTCATCTCACCTTATAGAATGTACGCTCAAAACCGGGATTATCAAGAAGTACGCTCATCACTCTCAAAAGAATGCCACAAGTCCGGCTCTCAGTACCATAAGGTTGCCTCTCATGTAAATCACCACTAATGTAAGCTCACTCAACTTGAAATCCTATAGGGCTTTAACGGGATGTAATGAAGGTTTTTTGGATAAAACTCAGACATAATGAACTATGATCTTATCATCTTTCCTTAAGCACTCCATTTTTACAATTTGGCTCATGTTTTCTTGAACTTTTGAGTCATTTTCTCCTTCCTTGGGGGACTTAGAGAGACACATTGTCGCTTCTTCTTCTATTTGATGCTCATTTTTCTCCTTTTCTCATCATTCCATGCTTTTCAACATTGTTTCATTGAATCCTTTCAACCTTCACTTTTCTTTTTGACATGTTTCTTTTTGGATTTTCACCCTTTTCCTTGCCTTTCCTTTTCATCAATTCTTTTTGTTCTTTGAACCTTTCATCACTTTGCACTTCCTTGTCTCTCCCCCAAACTTACGTTTTTGACTATTGTTCATCATGATTGCTAAGGAAAGATTGGGTGCCAAGATAGGTTCATTATAGAATGGATGAAGGCTTGTAATGCGGTTACTGAACGAAAAGGCTTAGGATCGAAGGGGTTGACTAAGGATATTATAATGGTAGGCTGTGGAAGTCTTTAAATTCAAATGGGGCCAAGGAGAGCCTATAATCACTTCTCAAGTCAATCTACACTTAAAATTTCGCCTAGAAAAATATTCGGGGCAAGTTCTAGAGTTGGCACGACACTTGGACTTGCAATTCAAAACCTCACCTCTCAAGCCACAGGATTGTTAAAGAGAATAGAGTCGAGGGCCCACAACAACCTTATCTTAGATTGAAAACTCACATATGGCTACAAATACCAATTGATGATAGTTTTAGACAACTCAAGATTCTAAGGTTCACAACTAGAGCTAGTCTCGTCTACAACTTGTCTTTAACCATGGGGTTAAAGGTAAATATGCTAGTGCCAAGTGAAGCTTGCTTGAGTCACATTTATTCATTATTACCATATAAAAGAAAAACAAAAAGAAAAAGAAAAACAGACTCAATCCTTTAAGAAGGTCGTCACGCCATCCATTGTAGGGAAGAGACACCCGGTTCACACAAATTCCACCCTTGAAAAGAACCGTGGCATTAAGAAAACTAAAGGCTTATTGATCACGAAAAATTAAAAAGAAGCTATAAGTTAAAAAAGAAGCTACTAAAGGAAATAAGAAGTTAAACTATAAAGGAAAAATATAAAAGAAGTTATAAAGTAAAAATACGGAAAGTAAAATGAATATGTACAATAGGTGATTAAGACGAATATACATAAGAGGGGAATGAGTATATACATGGAAAGAAACTTTATATACATACCAAAGATAAAAAAAAGTACGGAAATAAAGTACGGGAAATAGCAAATAAAGAAAGGAAAATAGTGTCGAGAGTTATTACAAACCAAAATCATCCAAATATCCAAAGCATCAAATGCGTCCACCCTCCCAAATAAAAATTAGCATTGCCCTCAATGCTAATTGAAAAAAAATAGAATAGGGGAAGGGTTGAGAGTAAAAGAGAACTCCCTAAGATGCCTATGTATGCATAGGAGCTGGATCACTGGCAGGGTCAATGGTTGGGCTGATGCATCTCCCTCGGGGTCCTCCACTTGGATCTCCAAATCCTCAGTCTAGGGGATCACCCCTCTCCTCACTGGCGCACTGGTAGCCTCCTGCTCTGGCATCTGCGATGGCTGCGTTGTCTGAGTTGCAGGGGCAGGCACTCCTATGAGAAGATCAAGGGGGATATCACCTGCTATAGTAACCTTGGCCACCTCCTTCTTCAAGTCATCCTGGCTCTTCCGCATCTTCTTTACCTGTTTTCCTAGGGACTTGATTTTCTTCTCATGTGTGCCCATAGACTCCAGAATCTTCTTCTGGTTTTCAACTAAACTCTTCAAAGTCTCCTCCAATGATAGAGGCAATTGGATCTGGGCTGGGGCTGCCTGAGCTGCGACGACACTAGATAGATCATATAGCTTTGATGAAGCTGCCTGCAGCCAATTGCTGATACCGCCCAGTGTCTGGTTTACCCTCAGAGAAGTCTGAGGGTAAGCTGAAGAAGAAGGCACTGAGGTAGGAATGGAGGAAGATGGTCCGGAGGGAGAATGTGGCATGGCAGCAGAAGACCCCTCAGCAGTAGATAGCTCTGAACCTGTGGCCACCACCTCTGGCTCTTCAGACTGGCCACTCATAGCGGTGGCTTTGCTCTTGGACTTGGGGTTCTGGGCCTTTCAATCTGTATCGGGAAAATGGCATCTTCGGCTTCACCTTGGTGTCATAGTCCCTTCCTTCTACTTCGTGGTCCTAGAAGTACATAGTAAGGAGTTTGGGAAGGGATATGAATGATTACCCTTTTTGATCGTCTTGTTAATCACCCTGGCCATGATATTCCCGACATTGATCGAGAACCCTGCCATAATAGCCCCCACAATAAGAGCCTGGGAAACCGGCATGTCACTATCATGAGTAGTGGGGTCGATCTTGCTGCATACAAATGTGGACCAACCCTTTGCCTCGAAACTCAAAGTGTTCCTGAGGATAGGAACCCTTACTGTCAGCCACGCTGGAGTAGTCCCGGGAATAGCAATCACAGAGGCTAGCCAATGGTAAGCTAACTCATCCAGCTCCACCTTCTCCATATATAGGGTCTCATCTTCATCGTTGAACCCAACATAATCATTGAGAGTTTTTCCATTGAATAGAATCTTCTTGTTGCGGACTTTGGTCAGGTATGTGCCCTGTTTGATGTGGGAAACATTAGCACAAAACTCCTTTACCACAAACTCATTGGCCTCTGGCAGGCTGCTGGTGAAGAACTTCCACCCCACTCTTTAGTTGAAGTGCCTTTTAACATTTGGGTTATGGGGTAGAAGGTCCCGCTCAATGAAATCCCTCTCCAATAAAAGTGACCTCAGAGAGTACTCTCTGAATTTATGATATGCATTCTCACTCACGAACCGGTTTTGCCATACTACAGGGTTCTGAGACGTCTCCAATCCCCCTATCTGAGTGTCACCACCCCTCGCATCATCCGGGGCATCTTCATCACTATCGATTTGTACTGGGGCAGGCGTTTTACTGGGGGCCGGAGGAGGTGGAGAATCACTGAGTCCCAAACTATCCGAAGAGCCAGATACAGAAGTTGACTCATTTATAAGGCTTCGGGGATGGGACTGTGCCTCCTCTTGGGCTTGGCCAGTTTCCTCCTCCGAAATTTCCCGAGAGGGGACGTACTCGCTAGTCTGTGAGGTGTTAGGAGTGGGCCTCCGGAGAGTTTTCTTGTTTCCAATTATCCTTCTAGGGTCTAGAGGTGCAGCTGGTTGGTTTCCTCGTCCCCGACCTCGTGATGATTCACCCCTTCCGGGTTGTTTATCTTGGCCACCTCTAGATCGAACCATTGTCTGCAAACATAATCAATGAAAGCTCGTTAGCATTTAATAATCAGTGAAGCAATAGATGTAAGCATAGATAGGTTGCAGAAGTTAAAACAACTGGACCGCTGACAGCGGAAAAAGGAGCGCTGCAGCGGAAGGGCCACCGCTGACAGCGTAAATGGGCGCGGCTGTGAGAGGCTGGGGATCAGACAACCCAGTATCTGAACATACTTAATGCTGACCGCGATCGCGTAAGATACACTGCTGACAGCGGAAAAAAAAATGCGGCCGTGAAACTAGGTTGAACTTCTCTGAACTTTGTTTCCGCTGTCCGCAAAAAAAGAACCGTTGACCGCGAAAAAAGAACCGTTGACCGCGTTTTGCACAAGTTGAAGATATGAGGCTGCAATTCCACCGCTAAGAGCGAAAAAACAACCGCGGTTGCGGAACAGTGACCGCTGACCGTAGAATTTCAAGCGCGGACGCGGACCAAACTTCAGAGAGTTACATTTTTGAGTTTCACAAGTCTGCGTCCGCTGTAATATTTCGCCCCCGCGTATGTGCTGCCGCTGACCGCGAAATTTTGACTGCGGCAGCGGTTCAGTCACACTTAGGCAATTTTCTCCAGCATGTGTCCTGCACTGCATCAAATAATTCCTACACAAATCTCACAACCAGTCAGTTCAAAAGAGCCTAATCTAAGAAGAAAAATGAAAAAGAAAGGAAAAATCACTTGGGTTGCCTCCCAAGAAGCGCCTGATTTAACGTCGCGGCACGACACAGGTTATCATCCTCATTGAAACTTTATCAAATCCACCATGTGGCTGTCATCAAATTTTCCCAAGTAATGCTTCACACGATGCCTATTCACCTGGAAGATTTCCCCATTTTTGTTCTTCAAGTCAAGAGCACCAAAATGTGTTACATGCACTACCTTAAAGGGACCACTCCATTTGGACTTTAGCTTGCCCGGAAACAGACGCAACTAGGAGTTGAAGAGAAGGAATAAATTACCCTCTTTGAATTCCTTGTGTCTGGCATATTTATCATGCAAGTATTTCATCTTCTCCTTGTACAATGATGATCTTGAATAAGCATGAAAACAAAATTCATCGAGCTCATTGAGTTGTTCCACATGGAGATTTGCTGCAACATCCCACTCAAGATTTAACCTCTTCAAGGCCCACAATTCTTTATGTTCCAACTCAACTGGCAAGTGACACGCTTTACCAAACACCAACCGACAAGGAGACATACCGATTGGAGTCTTTAATGCAGCCCTATAAGCCCATAACGCATCATCTAGCTTCCTTGACCAATCCGTTCTATTGGCATTAACAGTTTTTGACAAGATGCTCCTGATTTCCTTATTCGAAACCTCCACTTGCCCACTAGCTTGGGGATGATAAGGGGTAGAGACCTTGTGATTGACACCATATTTAGAAAGCAAAGTATCAAATGCCTTGTTACATAAATGAGACCCTCCATCACTTAAAATTGCCTGAGGCGTTCCAAAGAATGTGAAAATGTTCTTCTTGAGAAAAGCTGCTACACTCCGGGATTCATTGTTAGGCAAAGCCACAGCTTCAACCCACTTTGACACATAATCAACCGCCACAAGAATGTAAGTATTGCCACACGAACTAACAAAAGGTCCTATGAAGTCTATGCCCCACACATCAAATATGTCAACTTCAAGAATAGTTGTGAGGGGCATTTCATCCTTCTTTGATATTCCTCCAGCTCTCTGACACTCATCATATCTCTTGACAAGATCACTAGCATCTCTATACAAGGTTGGCCAATAAAAACCACAACTCAGTACTTTGGAAGCAGTCCTCGCCCCACCGTGATGACCACCGTAGGTAGAGGAATGACAAGCATCAAGTATGATCATTTGCTCCACCTCTGGGACACACCTACGAATAATTCCATCATTGCAAATTTTAAACAACTAGGTCTCATCCCAATAATAGTCCAATCTGTCCCGTTTGAGTTTCTTCCTTTGGTTAGAAGAGAGCTCACACGGGACAATGCCGGTAACAATAAAATTGGAAACATCTGTAAACCAAGGCTTATCATTCATAAAAACCGAGAGGATTTGCTCATCTGAGAAAGCATCATTAATTTCAATACCATCTTTTGGCCTCCCTTGCTCTTCTAGCCGGGAAAAATGATCCGCAACCTGATTTTCACTACCTTTCCGGTCAATGATATCGAGGTCAAAATTTTGAAGCCCATCTCATCAATCTAGCTTTGGAGTCCTTCTTTGTCATCAAATACCGGAGCGCCGCGTGATCGGTGTGAACAATCACTTTGGCGCCCATGAGATAAGGCCTAAATTTCTCCATTGCAAACACAATTGCCAACAATTCCTTCTTTATCACTGTATAATTAACCTGGGCATCATTCATAGTTTTGCTTGCATAGCACACCGGATGAAATATCTTGTTCACCTATTGGCCCAAGACCGCTCCTACCGCAACATCACTCGCGTAGCACATAAGCTCAAAGGGTGAGCTCCAATTTGGTGCGGTAATGATTGGAGTGGTTGTTAATTTATACTTCAAGATCTCAAAGGCCTTCATGCATTCTTCATTGAAATCAAACCTTGCATCCTTCTCTAGTAGCTTGAATAGGGAATTCACCACTTTGGAAAAATCTTTGATGAACCTACGGTAGAAACCCGCATGCCCAAGGAAACTTCTAACTCCCTTGACGGAAGTCGGAGGAGGAAACTTTGAGATCACTTCTATATTAGCCTTGTCCACTTCGATGCCATCTTTGAGATCTTATGGACGAGGACAATGCCCTCATCGACCATAAAGTGATATTTTTCCCAATTCAACACAAGATTTGTCTCTTCACATCGGGCTAGAACCTTATCAAGATTTTGCAAACACTCTTCAAATGAGTCTCCAACTATACTAAAGTCATCCATAAAGACTTCGAGGAAGTCCTCCGCCATGTTCGTAAATATCGCCAGCATGCACCGTTGAAAGGTAGCGGGTGCATTACATAATCCAAACGACATCCTTGAGAATGCAAAGGTCCTATACAGGCAGGTGAAGGTAGTTTTCTCTTGATCTTCTGGGGCTATAAGAATCTGATTGTAGCCTGAGTACCCATCCAAGAAACATTAGAATGCCCACCCAGCAAGTCTGTCTAACATCTGGTCCAGAAATGGCAATGGAAAGTGATCCTTTCAGGTCACCTTGTTCAGCTTCCTTTAGTCCATACAGACCCTCCAACCAGTCATGGTCTGAGTAGGGATCAACTCATTCTTTTTATTTTTCATCACGGTCATACCTCCTTTTTTCGGCACACATTGCACCGGTGAAGTCCATGCACTGTCTGAGATTGGATAGATAACCCTGCATCAAGCTATTTGATGATCTCCTTTTTACCACCTCTTGAATTGCCTCGTTCAACCTCCGTTGATGTTCCATGGACAGTTTTGTATCATCTTCAAGAATAATTTTATGCATGCAAAAGGCGGGGCTTATGCCCCGAATATCAGCTAAGGTCCATCCAATTGCTTTCTTTCTCCTTTGGAGCACTTCAAGAGTGGAGTTCACCTGCACTTGGATTAAGCAAGTAGAAAGAATAACATGTAATGTAGAAGAAGGGCCCAAGAATTCATACCTGAGTTGTGATGGGAGAGGCTTCAACTCCAAAGTTGGTGGCTCCTCGATCGAGGGATTTGTCGGTGGAGTCTTCCGATTTTCCAAGTCCAAGGATAGCTTACGGGGACCATAAGAATAGGAGCCCATTCCTTGCAATGCATTAGCACATTCAACCAAGACATCCCTTACATCATCCTCATGGTTCAACAATACAGCTTCCATGGGATCTTCCACATTGATCATTGAGATTGTATCATCAACTATCACTTCTGTCACTAAATCCACAAAAGAGCAAACCTCAGTACTATTTGGTTGCCTCATTGACTTGCACACGTGGAAGACAACCTTTTAATATCCCATCCGGAAGGTGTGCTCACCGACTTTAACATCCACCAAGGCCTTTCCTATTTCTAGGAACGACCTTCCCAAGATTATAGGCACCTCACAGTCCACCTCACAGTCTAAGATCACAAAATCAGCAGGCAAGATAAACTTGTCGACCCTCACAAGAACATCATCAATAATACCAACGGGACACTTCATTGTTCTATCCGCCATTTTTAGTCTCATTGAAGTTTCTCGTGGTTGACCAATACCCAAAGTTTTGAAGACGGAGTAAGGCATCAAATTGATACTAGCACTCAAATCACATAATGCCTTTGCAAAATCTGCATTTCCAATGGTACAAGGAATAGTAAATGCGTCGGGATCTTCTAGTTTGGGAGCCATCAAGTGCACAATGGCACTAACTTGGTGGGTCATTTTGATGGTCTCACATTCCGTGGATCTCTTTTTAGTCATCAAATCTTTCATAAACTTGGCGTATCCCGGCATTTGTTCAAGAGCTTCCACTAATGACACGTTGATAGACAAGCTCTTCATCATCTCTATGAACTTCTTGAATTGATTTTCACTTTTCTGTTTTGCCAGTCTTTGAGGATAAGGAGGAGGAGGCCTAGGAAAAGGTGACTTGGCTTTTGGCACCACCGGCTCTGGAATGTCTATCACGTGTTCCCTAGACGGGTTCACGTCATTTTGTGACTCCTCCTCATTGTCACTGATATCAATACTCACTTCACCATTCACTTGCTCTTAACTCACTTGCCTAACAACTATAGGAACATCATCATTTTTCATTTCATCATCATCACACACAACTATCTTTTTCTTGGAGGTACTAATTTCACCACCTCGACCACTCCTTGTGGTCACCGCCATTGCATGTCCGGTATTGTTATTATTCCCTCCCTTCGGGTTTACTACCGTGTCACTAGGTAGTGCCCTCTTAGGGCGAGTGTTCAATGCTTGCAATATTTTCCCCATTTAGACTTCAAGATTACAGATGGAGGTAGTGTGGGAGGCAATTTAAGCATCAGAATCGGCAGTCCTCTCCATCATCTGTTTGAACATATTCTCGATCTGGCCCATATCATTGCTTGACGAACTTTGGCCTTGAGATTGACATGGATGAGGATTGTTGGGTTGTTGATACATTGGGGGTCTTTGAAAGCCCGACCCCCGATTTCCATTTCCACCCCAATTGTTGTTGTTATTGTCGTTCCAATTGTTGTTGCCACCCTAATTTTGATTATTGTTCCCCTAGTTATTTGATTTGTTGTTGTTCCAGTTTCCTTTCCCTTGATTGTTCCAATTCTGATTATTCCCTTGAGATCTCCACTGTTGGTTTGGAGCATTGCTCCGCTGCCCTTGGTAGTTGTTTGCATACATCACATCCTCACTCTGGTCATCATATGAATCACCATTCTTATAACCACTTACACCTTGCTCACTTTGATCATTGTTACTTTGCATTAGTTGGCCACGTTGTCTTCGCCTGTTGACCATTAGATTGATTCCTTCCATTGCATGTACTTGCTTTGGTCCTTGGATTTGCTGAAGTTGTGCTTTGGCAAGTTGGTTCATAGTTGTTGTTAATTCAGTAATGGTTTGTCCATGGTCTTGGGGTTCCTTGTGTAGATTGATCACATTTGGGTCACCTTGAGGAATGTTTGCCCGACTTTGCCAGGTTGAAGAAGTGTCAGCCATTTCATCAAGAATGTCATGGGATTCATCATAAGACAACTTCATAAAATTACCCCCATCTAACTGGTTCACCACACATTGATTGGTCGTGTGTATACCTCGGTAAAATGTTTGTTGGATCATAGCTTCTGTCATGTCATTATTGGGGCATTCATTGACCATAGTTTTGTATCTCTCCCAAATCTCATGAAAGGTTCATTTGGTTCCTGTTTTAATGCTAAGATTTCATCCCTTAAAGTTTCCATATGTCCGAGTGAGAAAAAATTGACAATAAACTTGTCCGCCAACTCATCCCACGTAGAGATGGAATGGTTGGGAAGTCTTTCGAGCCAATCCAATGCTTTCCCTCTAAGAGAAAAAGGGAACAATCTCAGTCTTAATGCATCCTCCGATACGTTTGTCTGTTTGCTTCCCCAATATGTATCCACAAATCCCTTTAGATGTTTATAAGCATTCTGATGGGGAGAACCTGTGAAATATCCTCGTTGCTCCAATAAAGTCAACATCACATTTGTAATTTGAAAATTGCCCGCCCGGATTCGGAGTGGGACAATCACACTAGCACATCCTTTATTTGGAAGCACCCGAGGAGCTGCTCTTGGAGGAGGTGGGGGAGGGTCTGGAATATTTTCATTGGCCTGGCGGCCTCTTCTTTGAGCTTGAGGCACCAAATGAGCCTCATCATCCCCATTATCATCTACCTCCTCCCCCGGTATAATATTGCCGAGAGGATCAGCCATTTGTACCTAAAGTGATTAAACACACAAGTTAGTAAAATAGAAGGAAAGAAAACCAATATACACAACTAGTCAAATAGATAGCCAAAACCGTTTAACTCCCCGGCAACGCCAAAACGTGATCGGCTCCTACCTACACCACTATACAATGGCAAGGGGGGGTTGATGTAGCTTTTACCCGAGAGGATCGGGATCCATATCCACATGGAGTTAGAATATTGGAGTTAGGTTCCTATCCGACTTAGCTATGTATCTTGTCTTTAATTACACTTCTAATCATACGTTGGTTTGATTCTATACTAGTAGTATTGCTATTAATTGATAAGAAGAAGCTAAGTAGAATGTTTTTGTAAGGGTTTTCTCAATTTATAAAAGGCACTAGGGAAGCAACTTACACCTAGGCGAGTATCTAACGGATCTAGAAATTAGGACAAACTTGTTGTACCTGGGTTTGTGATATAACCTCACACTCAATTACTCACCCTATACCTCTCGGTAGTTTGGATGATTTTGCCTAAATTGGCTTTCTCAAGCCTAATTGGGAGTTTCAACAGTGCAAGTGAAATTGGCTCAAGTCGGGTATTACTATCTCTAGGTTTTACCCTTTAATTGGGGCTATCAATCTCTTGAATTCATCCCAATTCCTTGTTAGCCTATTTTACCTAGACTCGGGTCTCTTTATCAAGAACAACCCTAGTTAAAAAGGCATGAATCAGTGTTTGCAACCACCAATTCAACAGATAAAGCATGATACAAGGTAAATAGCACTAATCCATAAACAAATAAGCCCTAAAATTAAAGACCCATTAGATACCCACATTAGGGTTGGGTCACAACCCTAGCTAATGTGTCTAGCTACTCATAATCAAGGTAGAAATCAATAGAGTAGATGAAATAATAGCCATAAATATTAAATACAAGGATAAAATCTAAGATTATGAGCTAAAGCTACTCTAAAATTGCTCAAAAGGGAAAAAGGATGTTGTTCACTAGCTCACTAAAACATAAGATAACCTAAAAATGTGAAAAAGAACAATTTATACACAGCTGAAATTACTGGACAAAAATGCCCTTACGGAGGTTCCACTATCAGCGGAATTTTGAGCGCCTCAGCGGATTGACTTTCGCGGCCGCGCAATAACGAGCGCGGACCGTGCTTCTTCAAAATTGGACCTGATGGAAACTCTTTGAGCCTTGATTCTGCTCCCAGCGGAATTCTATCCGCCTCAGCGTTAGGAGATAGCGCGACCGCGTAAATTGAGCGTTGACCGCGTTTTATGCTTGGCCCAACATTGCTAACTCTCTGAACCTTGATTTTTGCTCTCAGCGTATTTATGATCGCGACCGCGTCAATGGTTCCGCGGCCGCGCTTTTGCGACGTGATCAACAGTCCATAATGAGTCCAATTACTTTGCGGCCGCCCTTAGTATTCTGCCTCAGCGGAAGGGCTTTCACTACAACGTAATATTGGCGTTGTCAGCGCTCCAGTTGAGTTCATGCCTTGTGTAAGATTGGCTCCTTTTTAAGTTGTTTTGGCCTCCTCGCCTCATTTTGACCAAAAACCTTCAAGTAAGCATCTTGAGTTAGTTTTCGGGAATACCTTAACGCATGTTTGCCCCAAAACCTAAGCAAAAGAGAGTAAATAGTAGGTCAAAATCCCTAGTTATCACCTCTGTTCTTTGATTTGGAAAGTCCATGTGACTTGGTTGACAACGAGTTGTGAGTCGCATCGGAGGATGACTCGTCGTGCTCCATACTTGAGAGCTAGATTTAGTCCTGCAATTACGGCCTCGTACTCAGCCTTATTATTAGTCATATCGGGGCACCGTATGGACTAGCGGATGACTTCGCCCGTTGGGACCTCGAGTACGAGTCCTGGTTCAAATCCTGACGCGTTGGAAGCTCCATCGGTGTATAGGACCCATAGGTCGGGTAACTTGGGAGAGGTACGAGAACCTGCTCGACCTCAGGCATTATTTTGGCACTGAAATCGGCGACAAAGTCGGCGAGTACTTGCGACTTTATCATTGTTCGCGACCAATATGTTATATCGTGCTCGCTCAATTCTATGGCCCACTTGGCCAATCTCCCCGACAACTCGGGTTTATGTAGGATGCTCCTTAGGGGGAATGTGGTGACCACCGATATGGGGTGAAATTGAAAATAAGGTCTAAGCTTTCATGAAGCTATGACCAATGCCAAGGCTAACTTTTCGAGGTGGGAGTACCTCATTTCGGCGTCGACCAGGGTTTTGCTAATGTAATAGATTGGAGATTGCGTACCTTTGTTTCATTGACCATCATTGCACTTACTGCAACCTCTGATACGGCCAAGTATATCAGGGGACGTTCGCCGGTTCTACTTTGGCGAGTAGCGGGGGAGAGGACAAGTATGCCTTTAGTTCTCTTAGGGACTCAATGCATTCTGAATTTCACTGAAGTCCGTTGTCCTTTTTGAGCACGTTGAAGAATTTGTGGCATCTGTTAGATGATCGTGAGATGAACCTCAACAGGGCAGCTATACGGCCGGTCAGTTTTTGTACTTGTTTCTTACTGGTTAATATTTCAGGTAGTCCCTCGATGGCTTTGATCTGGTTGGGGTTGACCTCGATACCTCTTTGCGACATAAGGAAATCGAGGAACTTCCCAGAGGTGTCAGGACCCAAATCAGAGGGCCACGGCTGGCACCCGGTGCCTACTCAACCGAGCGCCACGTACCTTATTATTTTTTTCCTGTAAGATTCGTCACGGACATGATAGGCCACATCTATATATATAATTGACAATATTAGAACTTAACTCACATAACTAATCCAAAAAAAGATATATATAGATACATAGGGGCCGACAAGGCTGTTGACATGTCATACCTAAAACTATACACAGGACGCTGTCTGCAAAACCTCTAAGAAAACATGACCATAATATATAAGTCGGGACAGGGTCCCCGACATCCTCATAAAACAAAGTAACATATATAGAACGTGACTCGGAAATACTCCAGAAAGATGTGGAGCTCACCAACCAAAAGCTGATATCTGGAGGCAGCCTATAGTGGATGGTCCTCACCTCGCCTATCTACACATGCGTGTCATGAAACACGACGCCCCAGGAAAAGGGACGTCCGTACGAAGAATGTACCGAGTATGTAAGGAAAAAATGAAACGTAATAATAATAAGATACTATCTCGGGGAGAGATAAGAGTCAACTCATAACTTCTTACTTGCCGCTGAGGCCGTAACATATAGAATAAAACTCATCTCGTATATATAAATAAAACTACAATATAGTAGTTATGATTACATCATTCTCGTGGCGTTAATTGCCCAACTGATCAGTGGTAACTGCCCGACCGACTGTCGCACGGTGGTAAATGTATGACTGTCCAACCGGTGGTAAATAATGATATATAACTGCCCAACCGGTGGTAACTGCCCGACCGGTTGTAGCTTGGTGGTAAATGCATGTCTGCCCGACCGGCCGTAGCACGGTGGTAAATGAATATGCATGACTGCCAGGGGCGGCCGGCTCGTCCATAAAGCAGGTAAAGCAACTGCTTTACGCCCCATATTTGTTGAGGCCCATTTTTATTCCCGCCTAATAGGTTATATATAAAAAAAAATAAAAAAATTATGTGAAGTGAATAAGTTTGATTTCTTTATTTAACAAATAATTAGATGAAGGATTTGCAACTTCTTTGATTTATGCCAAGGAAATTGCATTTGTCTTAATCAAGGAAAATTCAGCCAACTTATAGAATAATGTTAATAACTCCTATTATTGTTGCTTCAAAAGAAAAAAGTGTTTCAAAATTAAAATTGATAAAACCTTACCTAAGATCAACAATGTCTAAAAGATATTATACGAATTAGCGATATTGTCAATTGAGAAAGACTTAGTAGGAGAAATTGACTGTAAAAAATTAATAATAATTTTGCATCTAAATTTTTTTAGAAAAATAGACTTCAAATAAAAAAAATTATTAATAAAAAAATTAAGGTCTCTCATAAAGTTTGGCTTTAGGCCATGAAATTGGTCGGGCAGCCCCTGATGACTGCCCAACCGGTCGTAGCACGATAATAAATATGTAACTGCCCAACCGACCGTAGCATGATGGTAAATGCATGACTGCCATACGTCGATAGGAAATACAGTTATAAATTAGGCGACTGACTACAAAAGGAACCAAATGAAATGAAAATCATTTTTAGTGGAAGCCTTCTGCTCGGAGTAATATCCATGAAATGAAAATTTTATCTATGGAAACACTCCAAAAATGAAGCACCAAATCTGTGTAATTAGTACACAACCAAACTGACCTACAATTTCCTCTCACCCACTTAGTCAAGTAAACTGCAAATAAGTATGAATATGGTCAGAGCATCTTAATATCCTATTACATCAAATATGTCTCCGTCCTTTCCTTGCTTTCTCTAAATCATTAAAGGTATTAAAATTAAGGATTAAATTGGAACAATATCGTTCCCAGAACACGTAGAGGGGCTAGAATGTGATCTTAACAAATCTCATTAAAGTATACACGGGATGCCAACTATTACACGTAATTAATGTCCTCAAATTAATATGCATGATCGTAGGGGAACAAATTGTTAGTGATCTGTATTTGTAAAATAATTCTGGAGAAAATAAATAACATAAACAGAAATGTAAATGAAATAACAAAACCAATTCGAGTCCATTGAATTCACAGTGTTTCCTTAAGGAATTTAATCCCCTCCTAGTACCCAAGGTTATGGATTATTTCCTCCCAGGATAGAATGAATTACACACTGGTGTAGTGGTACTTCAAACCCTAGTGTTTCAGCGAACACAAAGTTCGGTTTCAAATCACACTTACTGTTTGCTTTCTTTGAAGATAAAATATGCAGAAGAAAGGAGGAGAACTCAGAAATTAGTATTTTAAATCTGAGAGAATGGACTTGTATTTATAGCCAAAGTTGTGCTGAGATCTGAAGAGGTGCAACTCTTCAGAATGGCTATTTTTGCAAAGAGACCATAGAATAAATGCCATGACATAATTGGCTATTTACTCAACAATAAAGAAGGAAAATTGAAGGGTAGTTAATTTTCTGTTACAAAAACAGAAAACTGAATATTGGATAACTGAAATGAATTTAATATTAATATTTATTTTAATATTAATATTTTGTTATTAAA
>ML297146.1:51675-66906 GCA_005239495.1 Nicotiana undulata | reverse complement strand
GGGTTATTATATTTGACTTCGACCGCTTTACACTATTTTAAAGTGTAATTTGAGCGTATCAGTAGCAACCCTATTTACAATGGCCAGACTATCCCTGTAATTGATAGAAAGAGAAAACTGGGCGGAGGAACTTATCACCATATCGAGCGGGTCAATGCTGTCGACAAGGACAAATGGTGGGATAGCAAGATCGAGAGCATCTTGAATTGGGGAGGATACGAGCCAGGCAAAGGGCTCGGTAAGAACCTCCAAGGGATCACGAAACCCATCAAGCTGAAGAAACTTGGTACCACTTTTAGCCCGGGGTATGAGTATACATGGGAAGAATTCAAAAATTTGTCGCCACCATGGCGCGACCACTATTACCCCTTGGAGCAGCTAATACCTCATTTGAAGCAGGCTTTCTATGTGATGACCCAGAAGGTCATCCTAAGTAAATTCAGCTAAATATGTGTTTCGAGACTCTGAAAGCCTCTGTTAATCTTACTTTGATATGCGTGCGTAGCCCGGGCGTGTAGCCGGGAAGCTTCTACGTGAAAATTTGATGAAAATGGAATTTTTGTAACAATTAAATGAATAAAGTTTACTTTGGTCAACATTTTTGGTAAACGGACCCGGACCTGTGATTGGACGGTCCGTAGGAAAATATGGGACTTGGGCGTATGCCCGGAATCGAATTCCGAGGTCCCAAGCCCGAGAAATGAATTTTTAAAGAAATATTATTTTCTGAAAATAATAAAGGTTTTTAAAAATGAACTTTGATGTGAAAAATGTGTTACCGGGCCCGTATTATGGTTCCGGAGCCCGGAACAGGTTTAATATATGTTATGTGACTTATCTGTGAAATTTGGTGTAAAACGGACTTGAAATGACGTGTTTCGGATCAAAATTGGAAAATTAAGCTTTATGAAGTTTTAAGATATTCTAAGAGTTTTGAGGTTTAATTCGATGAATTTGATGATATCTTGGTGATTTAAATGGTTGAAGAAGTCCATAGGATGATCTGGGAGTTGTGTGTATATTTGGATTTGAGCCCCGAGGGCTCGGGGGTGTTTCGAGTAGGTATTCGGGGTGTTTTAACTCATGAAAACACTGCTGGTGCACCCATTCCGCAGGTGCGACCTTTTTCCCGCATCTGTGGGATCGCATGTGCGATCCCTGTACCGCAGGTGCGAGAGTCGAACAGTGATTTAAAAAAAAAACAATTTCAGACGTTCTTTCTCTCACTTTTTCTCAAAAATAGAAGACCTAGGGCGATTTTCTCAAGAGATTTTCTTCCCAACTCATAGGTAAGTGCTCACTAACTGATTTTCCTTCAACTTTCTAAGGTTTTTCATCAATTATGACCAAAAATACTAGGGCTTTAAAAGTAGAAATTAGGGGTTTTGGGTAGAGTTAGGTTTTTGGGAATTTCGGGAAATTCAATCCCAATTTGGGGTCAGATTTCAAAACAAATTATATATTCTAACTCGTGGGGGTATGGGTGATCAGGTTTTGGTCCGAGCTCGTGTTTGGACGAAGCGGGCTCGGGGTCGAATTTTGGAAATTTTGGAAGAATGGTAGGAATTGTGTATTTAGGCTATGGGATTGTCTTATTGAGTTATTATTGATATATTTAAGTTAATTATGCCTAGATATTGTTGTACCAGAGTTGAATTCAAAAGGGAAGGCGGTGTTAGAAGGTTGATTGCTATATTTTGGACCCGAGGTAAGTGTCTTGCTTAACTTTGGTGAGGGAATATGTATTATATGCTATGTGCTAAGTGTTTATCATGTTAAATGCATAGGTAAGGTGACGAGTACCTATGCATTGTGTGTCAAGCATGCCCGTGAGTCTAATTTTGATAAAAATATTGTTATTACTGCCATGTTCGTCATATTATGAACTTGTCTCTACTTGGAAGCCGTTATTGTTGGAAATCTTGGTTGATGAACCTATGATGTATTGGTTTGATTGAAAATCTAACTGTTATGGATATATTTTGAATTGATTGGTTATAGTTGAGACCTTTGTCGGACAATTGTTGTGATATTGATTGATGTTTTCCCCTTGCCGGGTGATATTGAAATGTATTTCCACTATGCTGTACTCTTTGCCATTATATCTGTCGTTGTTTGGTGAGGAAGAGTGTAAAGCACGAAGGGTGATGCCGTGCCATGATATTTGATTACATTGCATAGTGAGGAAGAGTGTAAAGCACGAAGGGTGATGCCGTGCCATGATATTTGATTACATTGCATAGTGAGGAAGAGTGTAAAGCACGAAGGGTGATGCCGTGCCATGATATTTGATTATATTTCATAGTGAGAAAGAGTGTAAGCACGAAGGGTGATGCCGTGCCATGATTCACATTGATTATAAACACGAAGGTTAATGCCGTGCCATGATTTACATTGATTATAAGCACGAAGGTTACTGCCGTGCCATGATTTATATTGCCTTACATTGTACATTGCATTGTGAGGAAGAGAGTAAAAGCACGAAGGGTGATGCCGTGCCATGATTTATACTATTTCACATCATACATCGCATTGTTAGGAAGAGAGTAAAAGCACGAAGGGTGATGCCGTGCCATAATTTACATTTCTAGTACTTATACTTGTTTCGTTAGGCTCGGCTCTTACTCAGTACATGGGGTCGGCTGTACTGATGCTACACTGCACTTCTTAATGTTTTTAGATCCCGCATCCGGACCCAGTGGACTGCATTGAGTGAGTCACCTTCAGTCCACCTAGAGCTTCAAGGTATACCCGCTGGCGTTCGTGGGCCTTGGCGTCTCTCCTGCCTTTGGATTCCTTATTGTCTTATCTTCTTCCCCAGTTTCAAGACAATGATGTATTTCTTTTCAGACTATGTATTTAGCACTCTGTTTAGACAGTTCGTGAGTTGTGACACCCGGTTTTGGGCTGATGCGATGTTATGTATTTTACTATTTCACTTGGCATTTTCGGATTTCTATTACATTTCCGTTGTTAAAATTCTAAAGTGTTTCATTATCTCTGTTAAGATTTTAAAGGTATTTCCTTTACTACTATTGAATTGGATTTCAAATGTTAAATTAACTGTACACGTTGGCTTGTCTAGCGGGTTCAACGTTAGACGCAGTCACGGCCTGAAGGGTGGGATTTCGGGTCATGACAAGTTGGTATCAGAGCTCTAGGTTGCTTAGGTCTCAAAACTCACGAACAACCTTGGTAGAGTCTAAGGGGTCGGTACGGAGACTTCTGTACTTGTCCCGCAGAGGCTGCAAAGTCAGGATAACTCCACATTTCTTCATCTTTGTCGTGCGATATGAATTTTGAGTACCGATTGAGTTTCCATTCTACTCTCCCGCAGATGGAGAGGACGCGTGGTTCCCTTGGTTCCGCTCAGCAGCCCGACACTCTTGCTACAACTCCTACAAGGGGTCGAGGTCAAGGACGAGGCCGTGCTAAAGGCCGAGGCCGGGGACATGCTCATCCTAGAGCAGCAGCCCCAGTGGAGGACCCCCAGGTTGAGTCTGAAGAGGAGGTCCCAGTTCCGAAAGTCTCAGTTGGACTAGCGCAGGTCCTAGAGGGGTTCATAGCTACCCTAGTGCTTTAGGACGCTCTTCTCCGTCTAGTAGAACTCATGGAGAGCGTAGCACAGGCATGTCTTCTTCCTACTGCACCAGCTGGATCTCAACCTGGGGGAGGGACCCAAACTCCTGTTATTCATATCCCAGAGCAGGTTGCCACTCAGTTTCAAACTCCAGCACCTCAGACAACTGGAGTAGCTCAGCCGGGTATTGTGGCACCGGGAGCCGAGGGTGTAACTATGTCAGTAGATGCTCTATGGAGACTGGACAGATTCACCAAGTTATTCACTACTACTTTTACTGGTGCACCGTCAGAGGACCCACAAGACTATTTGGACAGCTGCCACGAGGTTCTTCGGAACATGGTCATAGTGGAGTCCAATGGAGTTGACTTCGCTACTTTTCGACTATCTGGTGCAACCAAGACTTGGTGGAGGGACTACTGCTTAGCCAGACCAGCTGGGTCTGCACCTTTGACTTGGGCTTAGTTCACAGAGGTAATTTTGGGGAAGTTGCTTCCCATTACTCAACGAGAGGATCTTAGGAGGCAGTTTGAGCGCCTCCAGTAGGGATCTATGTCTGTTACTCAGTACGAGACCAGGTTCATCGCTCTAGCTAGGCATGCATTGATGATAATCCCCACTGATCGGGAGAGAGTTGAGAGGTTTATTGAGGGATTGGCCCAGCCTATACGACTCCAGATGGCCAGGGAGTCGAGTACTGATATTTCGTTCCAGGATGCGGCCGATGTGGCCAGGAGGATTGAGATGATTTTATCACAGGGAGGTGGTCAGGGGGCTGACAAGAGGCCCTATCATTTTGGTAGATTCAGTGGAGCCTCATCCGGAGGCAGGGATTCTTTTAGTAGGGTTCATCCACCCCGACCCTTTCAGTCGACACTTCAGGTATCTCCCCGTGCACTGCCAACTCATGTTAGTGCACCACCAACACCTACCAGTGCACAAACATTTCAGAGTTACCGGGGTGGTTATCAGGGTCGTCAGGGCCAGTTCCCGAGTCATCATCCACAACAACAGAGATCTTGTTATAGTTGTGGTAGCCCGAGGCATATTGCTAGATATTGCCCCCGAGCTTCGAGTGGACCCCAATATCAGGGTTCTCGTGCCTTGGTTCCCGCAGTAGGTGCAACCTTACCCCTCAGCCAACCAGGGGTGGTGGTGAAGGTTCCAGAGGTGGTGGTCAGGCTGATAGAGGTGGAGCATAGGCCATGAGAGGTAGAGGTCAGCCCGTAGCAGGTAGACCCATAGATGTGTAGGGTGGAGGGGCTCAGCCCCAGTGTTATGCTTTTCCTGCTCGTCCTGATGCTGAGGCTTCTGATGCAGTTATTACAGGTACAATTTCAGTTTGCAGCCGAGAGGCTTCGGTGTTATTTGATCCGGGTTCTACATTCTCCTATGTGTCTTCATATTTTGCCCCTTATTTGAGTATGCCCCATGATTCCTTGAGTACTGCTGTACGTGTGTCTACACCGGTGGGTGATTCTATAGTGGTAGATCGAGTCTACCATGCTTGCGTAGTAGTTATTGGTGGTCTGGAGACTTAGGTTGATCTTTTGCTTCTTGATATGGTTGACTTTGATGTTATATTGGGTATGGACTGGCTATCTCCCTATCATGCTATCTTGGATTGACATGCCAAGACAGTGACCTTAGCCTTGCCAGGAATACCTCATTTAGAGTGAAGAGGTGACTTCTAGTCATTCTTCTGGTAGAGTTGTTTCTTATATAAAGGCTCGGCGCATGGTCGAGAAGGGTTGTTTGGCCTATCTGGCCTATGTTCGTGATTCTAGTGCTGAGGTTCCTTCTATAGAGTCCGTGCCCGTGGTTCGTGAGTTTCCAGAGGTATTCCTTACTGACCTGCCGGGTATGCCACCCGACAGGGATATTGACTTTTGTATTGAGGTAGCTGAGGCACTCAGCCCATTTATATTCCTCCGTATCGTATGGCTCCGCCAGAGTTGAAGGAATTAAAGGAACAATTACAAGGTTTTTTGGATAAAGGCTTCATCAGGCCTAGTGTTTCTCCTTGGGGTGCTCTTGTGTTGTTCGTAAAGAAGAAAGATGGATCTATAAGGATGTGTATTGACTACCGGCAGTTGAATAAGGTTACTATAGAGAACAAATATCCTTTGCCGAGGATTGATGACTTATTCGATCAGCTTCAGGGTGCTACGGTATTCTCTAAGATAGACTTGAGGTCTGGTTATCATTAGGTGAGGATCATGGCATCTGATGTGCCTAAGACGGATTTTCGCACTCGTTATGGGCATTATGAGTTTTTGGTCATGTCGTTTGGGTTGACTAATGCCCCCGCTGCTTTTATGGAGTTGATGAATCGGGTATTCAGGCCTTATTTGGACTCGTTCGTTATTGTTTTCATTGATGATATTTTGATATACTCTCGCAGCCGAGAGGAGCATGAGCAACACCTTAGAGTCGTCCTTCAGACTCTGAGGGATAGGCAGTTGTATGCCAAGTTTTCTAAGTGTGAGTTCTGGTTAAGTTCTGTGGCATTCTTGGGCCATGTTGTATCGGCAGAGGGCATTCAGGTGGATCCGAAGAAAGTTTCAACAGTTAGAGATTGGCCTAGGCCCACTTTAGCCACCGAGATTCGGAGCTTCTTAGGCCTAGCAGGCTATTATTGTCGGTTCGTGGAGGGGTTTTCATCAATAGAAGCCCCTATGACTAAGTTGACGCAGAAGAGTGTTCAATTCAGATGGTCCGAGGAGTGTGAAGCGAGCTTTCAGAAGCTCAAGACATCATTGACCACAACACCAGTGTTGGTATTGCCCACAGGTTCAGGTTCTTATATCGTGTATTATGATGCTTCGCGGGTTGGTCTTGGTGCAGTGTTGATGCAGGATGGGAAGGTTATAGCCTATGCTTCTCATCAGTTGAAGATTCTTGAGAAGAACTATCCAATCCATGATTTAGATCATGTAGCTATTGTTCACGCTTTGAAGATTTGGAGGCACTATTTGTACGGAGTGCCATGTGAGGTGTTCACGGACCATAAGAGCTTGTAGTATATATTCAGACAGAAGGAGTTGAACATGGGGCATAGGAGATGGTTAGAGTTGCTGAAGGATTACGATATGACCATTCTTTATCATCCGGGGAAGGCCAATGTGGTGGCCGATGCTTTGAGGTGCGGCCCCCTATGGGCCTGACCCAATTCCGCAGGTGCGACCTTTTTCCCGCACCTGCGAGATCGCAGGTGAGATCCCTGTACCGTAGGTGCGAGAGTCGAACAATGATTTTAAAAAAAAAAAATTTCAGACGTTCTTTCTCCCACTTTTTCTCAAAAATAGAAGACTTAGGGCGATTTTATCAAGAGATTTTCTTCCCAACTCGTAGGTAAGTGCTCACTAACTGATTTTCCTTCAACTTTCTAAGATTTTTCATCAATTATGACCAAAAATCCTAGGGTTTTAAAAGTAGAAATTAGGGGTTTTGGGTAGAGTTAGGTTTTGGGAATTTCCGGTAATTTAACCCCAATTTGGGGCCGGATTTCAAAACAAATTACATATTCTAACTCGTGGGGGTACGGGTGATCGTGTTTTGGTCCAAGCCTCGTGTTTTGGACCAAGCGGGCCCGGGGTAGAATTTTGGAAAATTTGGAAGAATGATAGGAATTGTGTATTTAGGCTATTAGATTGTATTATTGAGTTATTATTGATATACTTAAGTTAATTATGCCTAGATATTATTTTTCCGGAGTTGAATTCAAAAGGGAAGGCGGTGTTAGAAGGTTGATTGCTATATTTTGGACCCGAGGTAAGTGTCTTGCCTAACTTTGGTGAGGGAATATGTATTGTATGCTATGTGCTAAGTGTTTATCATGTTCAATGCATAGGTAAGGTGACGAGTACCTATGCATTGTGTGTCAAGCATGCCCGTGAGTCTAATTTTGATAAAAATATTGTTATTACTTCCATGTTCGTCATATTATGAACTTGTCTCTACTTGGAAGCCGTTATTGTTGGAAATCTTGGTTGATGAACCTATGATGTATTGGTTTGATTGAAAATCCAACTGTTAAGGATATATTTGAATTGATTGGTTATAGCTGAGACCCTTGCCGGGCAATTGTTGTGATATTGATTGATGTTTTCCCCTTGCCGGGTGATATTGAAATGTATATCCACTATGCTGTACTCCTTGCCATTATATCTGTCATTGTTTGGTGAGGAAGAGTGTAAAGAACGAAGGGTGATGCCGTGCCATGATATTTGATTACATTGCATAGTGAGTAAGAGTGTAAAGCACGAAGGGTGATGCCGTACCATGACTCACATTGATTATAAGCACGAAGGTTAATGCCATGCCATGATTTACATTGATTATAAGCACGAAGGTTAATGTCGTGCCATGATTTATATTGCCTTACATTGTACATTGCATTGTGAGGAAGAGAGTAAAAGCACGAAGGGTGATGCCGTGCCATTATTTACATTTCTGGTACTTATACTTGTTTCGTTAGCTATTGTGCTAAATTGCCTTCCTTGTTTACTCCCATATGTCAATTTAACTTCTTCATTTTACTTGTTCCCCTTTACTACTCCCGTATCCCATACTTGTCTGCCTATCTTTTGCCTTGTTTTTCCATGCTTTGAGTTGTAAAATAGGACAGGTTAACGTTGTTGCTAAGTCTAGCCTCGTCACTACTTCGACCGAGGTTAGGCTCAGCACTTACTCAGTATATGGGTTCGGTTGTACTGATGCTACACTGCACTTCTTAATGTTGTGCAGACCCTGCATCCGGACCCAGTGGACCGCATTGAGGGAGTCACTCCTGCCTTTGGATTCCTTATTGTCTTATCTTCTTCCCCAGTTTCAAGACAATGATGTATTTCTTTTCAGACTATGTATTTAGCACTCTGTTTAGACAGTTCGTGAGTTGTGACACCCCGATTTTAGGCTGATGCGATGTTATGTATTTTACTATTTTACTTGGCATTTTTGGATTTCTATTACATTTCCACTGTTAAAATTCTAAAGTGTTTCGTTATCTCTATTAAGATTTTAAACGGTATTTCCTTTACTACTGTTGAATTGGATTGCAATTGTTAAATTAATTGTACACGTTGTCTTGTCTAACGGGTTCAACGTTAGACGCAGTCACGGCCTGAAGGGCGGGATTTCGGGTCGTGACATTCCAACAGGCTGATATCATCTATGGGTCCGACGAAGAAGAAGCACTGGCGGCAATGAGGGATTTGTTTCTAGACGACGGGGACGTGGATTGCTGTGTTGTTCTCAAAGAGGAGGGGGAGAAAGGCCCTTCCATACAGGCAGCGAGCAGAGAAGCTCGTCTCAAGAACTGGTCCATCCGTACAACCAAAGCCCGCCGAGCCTCGGGGTAGCAAGGCTAATGAACAAGCACTATTTACTGTTTATTAAATGCATTTCTTTCCTTTTCTGCATTTTCAATTCCTGCAATAAGATCTTCAATGTTCAAAATACTTATTCGTTTTATCAAAGAATTTCCAATCTCCTTATGAATCTCATATTTATTTGCTACTGTTTTCTCCCGTTACTTTATCTATACATCATTACTATTACTTATCTTGATGAACCGATGATTGTGACGTGCAATGAGACAACGCAACAAATGGACATTGATTCAGAAGAAAATGATATACCCGACGAGATTGACAAGGAGATTGAGAACTTTGAGAACATACCTAAGTCCAACCTAGACAAGACAGAAATTATCAATCCGGGGAATTCGGAGAAAGTCAAGGAAACACGGATCAATATTCATTTGTCGCCGTCAGAAAAGAAGAGTATACAGAGTTTCTAAAGGAATATGAGGACATATTCGCCTGGTCGTATGATGACATGACTGGTCTAAGTACATATATTGTGGCTCACAAACTGCCAACCAATCCAATGTGTCCACTGGTAAAGCAAAAGCTCAGAAAGTTCAAACCCGACATGAGTTTGAAAATCAAAGAAGAAGTTACCAAGCAGATCCATGCCAAAGTTCTCCGGGTAGTTGAGTACCCGACATAGTTAGATAACATTGTACCTATGCCGAAGAAGGATGGGAAGGTCAGAGTCTGTGTCGACTATCGGGATCTCAACCGGGCCAGTCCGAAAGACGACTACCCTTTGCCAAATATACACATTCTGATTGACAACTGCGCCAAACATGAGTTACAGTCATTCGTAGATTGCTTCGCTGGTTGTCATCAAATTTTGATGGACGAAGAGGATGCTGAGAAAACGGCGTTCATTACGCCGTGGGGAGTATACTGTTACAAGATGATGCCATTCAGCCTGAAGAATGCAGGGGCCACCTACATTATGGCTATGACTACTATATTCCATGACATGATTCACAAATAGATCGAAGTGTATGTGGACGACGTCATTATCAAATCAAAGAAAGCTGCTAATCACATGGAAGATTTGAGGAAGTTCTTCAACAGGTTAAGAAAATACAATCTGAAGCTGAACCCTGCGAAGTGTGCATTTGGGGTTCCTGCTGGGAAATTACTGGGGTTCATTGTAAGCTGTCGGGGAATAGAATTGGATCCATCCAAAGTCAAGGCCATTCAGGAATTGCCACCGCCGAAGAACAAGAAGGATGTTATGAGTTTCCTAGGGAGACTTAATTACATCAGTCGATTCATAGCACAATCCACAGTCATCTGTGAAGCAATCTTCAAGATGCTAAAGAAGGATGCCGCAACCAAGTGGAACGAAGATTGTCAAAAGGCCTTCGACAGAATCAAGGAGAACCTCTCAACACCACCAGTCCTGGTACCACCCGAGCCAGGAAGTCTGTTACTCTACCTTGCAGTGTTAGACGAAGCTTTCGGTTGTGTTCTTGGGCAACATGATGAAACAGGAAGAAAGGAGCAAGCAATCTACTACCTCAGCAAGAAGTTCACTCTGTATGAGGCCCGATATTCT
Organism: Nicotiana undulata; assembly: GCA_005239495.1. Lineage (NCBI taxonomy): Eukaryota > Viridiplantae > Streptophyta > Magnoliopsida > Solanales > Solanaceae > Nicotiana > Nicotiana undulata. The sequence goes on along the minus strand of ML297146.1, from coordinate 56,405 downwards.
TTATTGGAACGCACTTGCTGTGCTTTGACTTGGGTCTCCTAGAAGCTAAGGCATTACTTCTGTTCCTACACCACATACCTCATATCCAGGATGGATCCACTAAAGTACATCTTTCAGAAGACCATGCCCACTTCTAGCCAAGTGGCAAATCCTACTGAGCGAGTTTGACATTATTTACATAACTCAAAAGGCTGTCAAAGGACAGGCACTAGCAGACCATCTCGCTGAGAATCCTATGGACGGAGAATACGAACTCCTGAAAACGTATTTTCCCGATGAAGAGGTATCATTCGTAGGATAAGACATTGCAGAATCCTACGACGGTTGGAGGATGTTCTTTGATGGATCAACAAACTTCAAAGGGGTAGTCCTGATATCAAAAACCGGTCAGCAATATCCGGTATCCGCAAAACGCAGATTTCCCTGCACCAACAATATGGCTGAATATGAGGCCTGCATCTTAGGGCTCAACATGGCCATCGACACGAACGTCCAGGAGTTGTTAGTGATTGGTGACTCAGACTTACTGGTACATCAGGTACAAGGAGAATGGGCAACCAATAATTTCAAAATATTGCCATATCTACATCATGTACAGGAGATGAGAAAGAGATTCACAAAGGTAGAATTTCGGCATGTCCCCAGAATCCAGAATGAGTTCGCCGATGCTTTGGCTACTATGTCATCCATGATCCAGCATCCAGACAAGAATTTCATTGATCCCATTCCAGTAAAAATCCACAATCAGCCAGCTTACTATGCCCATGTTGAAGAGGAAGCATACGGAAATCCTTGGTTTCATGATATCAAAGAGTACTTGGTAAAAGGAGAATACCCAGAGCTTGAAAATACCACTCACAAATGCACACTTCAGAGATTATCCAACAATTTCTTTCACAGCGGAGGAGTCCTGTATAGGAGGACTCCCGATTTGGGACTATTGAGGTCTGTTGATGCAAATGAAGCATCAAAATTATTGGAGGAAATTCACGGTGGGACATGCGGCCTACATAACAGTTTTGTTTTGGAAAAGTAGATACTTCGAGCCAGTTACTTCTAGATGACCATGGAAGCAGACTGTATCCAGTATGTCCGAAAGTGCCACCGAATGTCAGATACATGGGGATGTGATAAAGGTACTTCCGAGTGCGCTTAATTCAACAAGTTCACCGTGGCCATTCGCTGCCTGGGGCATGGATGTTTATGGACCAATCGAGACTGCCGCCTCTAACAGTCACAGGTTCATTCTGGTTGCCATTGATTATTTCACCAAATGGGTCGAAGCAGCATCCTACAAAGCAGTTACTAAGAAAGTCGTGGCCGATTTCGTCCGCGACCGCATTGTTTGTTGGTTTGGAGTTCCAGAATCAGTCATCACCGATAATGGATCTAATATCAACAGTGACTTGATGAAAACCATGTGTGAAACATTCAAAATCAAACACAAGAACTCCACAGCTTACAGACCTCAGATGAATAGAGCTGTTGAGGCCGCCAACAAAAACATCAAGAAAATACTGAGGAAAATGATAGAGAGGCATAAGCAATGGCATGAGAAATTATCATTTTCTTTGTTGGGGTATCGCACCACAGTCCGCACGTCAACTGGGGCAACTCATTACATGTTGGTTTACAGTACAGAGGCTGTTATTCCTGTCGAGGTTGAGATTCCATCTCTGAGAATCATACAAGAAGCTGAGCTCAGCGACGCAGAAAGGGTAAGGAGTTGTTATGAACAACTAGCCCTCATAGACAGAAAGAGAATGAACGCAGTCTGTCATGGCCAATTATATTAGAACATGATGACCAGATCCTTCAACAAGAGAGTCAAGCCGAGACGATTCACACCGGGGCAGCTGGTGTTAAAGAAAATCTTTCCACACCAGGATGAGGCCAAAGGGAAATTTTCTCCCAACTGGCAGGGTCCGTACATGGTTCATAGAGTGCTGACAGGAGGAACACTCATACTCGCAGAAATGGATGGAGAAATTTGGCCAAAACCAATCAACTCAGATGCAGTCAAACGCTACTATGTGTAACCCTTTATGCTTTCCTCAAATGTTGTAAATTGAACTACGCCTGACCTGATTCCCGTTTAAGAGGGGATACGTAGGCAGGCCTATGGGTTCGGTCAAAATTTAATTAAAATCTCATTTCCCCACGAATGGAAACTGGGGCAGAATTTTGGGGAGGACCCGCAAAATTGTGAAGCACGTTCAGCCGATCGCCGCACAAGCAACCGCCAGAAGTATTCACACATCAAACCGGGGCAGAATTTTGAGGAGGACCCTCAAAATTCCGTAGCAAGAAAATTTGCAATGTCTTGAACAGCGTCACAGTCATCGGTTCACCTAAAAATATGTTAAATTATATGCTTATAATTATATCTTTTCAAAATCATACATATCTATTTTTTGGAACAACTTGTTTAGCAAACGCTACCCTAATGATATATCATGACCAAGCGAGCGAGCCAAGTAAAGCCAGCGAGAATGCGAACTGACCTTTTCCCCCTTTACCGAACTCACGATTTTTCTTTGGATGCATGCACGAAGACGGTGAAAGCCCTAAACATATTATTATCCCCCGCAGGACTTATATCTCTCAAAGACACGCTCTCAAACTCGTTGCACATGCCGACGCTTATTATCATCACAAAACAACGCTTCATTCGCGACAATCGTATCACCGCAGTTCATCACCAGCTAAGAACTCTTACTGTCATTTTACTCCCTGCATAAGGCTACTATTCTGCCTTCTGAGGTTCTACGCTACCTCCCTCTACATTTTCATTTTTTCTGCATTGCATAAGGCTACTATTCTACCTTATGAGGTTCCACGCTACCTCCTTTTGCATTTTATTTCCTGCATTGCATAAGGCTACTGTTCTGCCTTCCGAGGTTCTACGCTACCTCCCTCTACATTTTTATTTCCTGCATTACATAAGGCTACTATTCTGCCTTTCGAGGTTCTACGCTACCTCCCTCTGCATTTTTATTTCCTGCATTGCATAAGGCTACTGTTCTGCCTTCGGGGGTTCCACGCTACCTCCTTCTGCATTTTATCTCTTATATTGCATAAGGCTACCATTATGCCTTCCGAGGTTCCATGCTACCTCTCATTTACTTTTCAAAGAACCCAGTTTCCATGCCGTTACTTATTTTTGCTTCCTTTCGGGCTAAGCTCTTCCCTTTCTAAATTTCGCAAGACTAATCTCTGTCTTGTTAGCATCATACTACCGCATTCTTCATGGGCTACAGTTACGAGATTGGAAATATTTTGACCACAAGTCGTGGTATAAGAAAGGAGACTAAAGGGGAGAATACCCTAGACCTTGGATTTATATACAGAACACTTGCCTAGATGGCAAGGAGAGTACTAAAGTAGTCGGAAGAGCCATCAGTTATAAAAATGATAAGTGCATCAGTCAACATTCGAAGACGAATTTTTCAAAAGGCGGGAATGATGTTACACCCCATATTTTCGTACGTGAAGGTACGCCATCAATAAATTGACGGAAGATCGGAAAATGAGATATTTCATCCCGCATTTTTCGCACATTAAAGTTTCGTCGTAAGTTAATCGACGTAAGTACGGGAATGTAATTATTTTGAGATTATAAGCATTATGCTATTTCAAACAAGTGATGATTTCTGAAGGTGAGAAGGTAAGAAAATTGAAGAAAATAAATTTTGTCGAAGTTTGACATTTTGGGATGAAATACGGCCCGAGCTAAAATACCTGATATTTATGGACTAGTACCATACAAGGTACCACATGGTCATGATAGTAAGGTGTATAAAGTGTATTAAAAGTGAGTAGTATTTTAAGTAAGTCGAGATAATTTTTAATTATAGGGATAATTGGTTAATTATTAGGTAATGGGTATTACCCATTTAATTAAAAAATTAATTGGATAAGGATGAGAAAACCAACGTGGAATCCACTACGTCAACTTATGTATGACTCTTAAAATGGAGTGGATAGGTGGCATAAGATTAAAGCTTCAAGATTTAAGGTCTTTAATCTAAATGTTAAAGACTTTAAGATTTAAGTCTTTACTCGTAATAGTGAACTTCAAGACTAAAGCCTTCAAGATTAAATTCTTTATTCATAATAGTGAACTTCAAGACTAAAGACTTCAAGATTGATACGTATATGCTATGGAATAAATTTTCTTAAACAAAATTTCACACGATGGTATACTGTGTAATAGCGTTGAGATTTTGCTGTTTTAAGGGGGTGCGATGCAATCTTTCTCAAGAGAATAAACTCAGGTATGTTAAGGCTATCCCTTCTTTCTTTTGGAATGGTCCAAATTACACTGTAGAAACGAGCAAATACACAGTTTACTCTATTCATAGAAATAGTAGGGGTGTCTATATATTCTTGATTCCATATGAGAACTATTAATATTTTCTGTTCATGGGTCTCAGAATAATACGCAGTTGGAAAAGTTTATCCGGAAGGAATATTGATATTATTACGTACTTTTCATGCATTTTATACATGTACATTGACCCATGACCAAATGGCGTTATATATGCGTATATATGTATATGGGATATGGAAAAAGGTTACGGCGTTATATACGCACCACCACCTGATCAGCTGGTATATGATGATGAAGTTGCCAACAGTGGCTGAAATATGATTCAAACGACGTTATATATGCGTATATATGTATGTATCTTCAAACGGCATTATATACGCGTATATATATATATATA
>ML297146.1:0-51563 GCA_005239495.1 Nicotiana undulata | reverse complement strand
AGGTTGAGTCAATTACTCTATATCTCTTCCATGTCTCTTATGTATTTATTTATGTGCGTTACATACTCAGTACATTATTCGTACTAACGTCCCTTTTGCCTGGGGACGCTGCATTTCATGCCTGCAGGTCCTGATAGACAGGTCGAGATCCCTTCAAGTAGGCTATCAGCTCAGTGGAAGATGTTGGTATGCTCCATTTGCTTCGAAGTTGCTCGTTTGGTTAGTATGATTTAGACACGTATTGTTTGGTAAGGCGGGACTCTGTCCCGACCTTTATGATATTTATGTACTCTTAGAGGCTTGTAGACATACGTCGTGTATATAAAGGATTGTACGGCCTGGCCGGCCTATGTTTTGAGTTTATAAAGGATTATGTTGGCCTATTAGGCCCGTATGTCATGTGTATGTAATGATGTAATAAGAAATATACGTTACGTTGGTACTCGGTTGAGTATGGTACCGGGTGCCCGTCATGGCCCATCGGTTTAGGTCGTGACAAAAGTGGTATCAGAGCAGTTCTGTCCTAGGGAGTCTACAAGCCATGTCTAGTAGAGTCTTGTTTATTGGTGTGTCGTGCACCACATTTATAAGCTGGAGGCTACAGGGCATTTAGGACTGTCACTCTTTCTTCTTACTCTAGATCGTGTGATAGAGCTCCGTTGTAAGAATTCAAACTCCTAAATTCGATTTTATTCGTAACACGACGATACCTACATTCAGAAAGACGATCTATAAGAGACATAGATGTGGAAGTGTTGATTTAGAGGAACTCGATTTTGCATCTTGCTTATGGTGAGTAAATGTGGGGTCTTTAGCAGATTATGCGTGTACTAAAAGGGGTAAGGTTCTTCATAAGGAGATTTAAGGAAAGAATACTTATCCACTCTTACAGTAAAAAGGAATAACACGATTGGAAGTTAGACACAAGTTTCAACAAGTAAAAGAAACAAATTCAGAGGGGTACGAGGTACCCAGTTAGTGAAGATGATCATTATTTACAATCCATGAACAGAGATATAAGCATTTTGAGTTATTTTCAACAAAAACCAAGGTATGTACAATCAGCTACATTCATCTCAGTTATGCCCTATGGGGGCTGACATGTGTAGTTTAAGAGAGGAACATGATATCAGGATCCGACTGGGGTTAGAGTAATCCAAAATAGTGAGTGGATTGTTTGTGTTAGTTGAAGTTTCGGAAGGACATTGCAAATGTACTAATAGATCTCATTGTGAGACACCCAAATAGTGCACTATAAAATGGTACAACCATATATGGGTGCTACAACGATAGGCACTGGAAGACTTGAAGGGACAAATATTATCGTAGTGTGTCTTCTGCTCCTAGAAGAGAACGAATGTTAGGCAATTCGAAGAGCCAATGGATGGAGCAAAGGGGTCTAAAAGCCAAAAAAAAAAAACAATGTCTTGTTCGAGATTTCAAAATAATGTAATAGACATAGATGTTACCAGGAAAAAAGAAAAGAGTTAATGAAGCATTATGAGTAAGATGTGATACATGGATGACAACGTTAGGTAAAAAAAAAAAACTGTATTACAAAGTTTACAGTCAAGTGAAGGAAAAGACGAAGATGACAGGCCTTAGGACAACAAAAGAGTATAGGCCACACAGTCACGTCCTCATTTCAAGAAATAAGTTCGCGACGCTAACGTGATTCAGAAGAAAAAGTTAGACCCGGAGTAATAGAAGTCAGCATGGATTGGTGGAAAAAGATAAACTAAATATGAATTAGGGACTGAGTGATTTGATGGTGGTCGACATCATGAGAATTTCATATTGCGTTCCGACAATAATATAATGGACCACAGAGGAAGATTAATGAGAAACTCAAATAATGGTTATTCAGGAAAACGCTTCCCTAAACCAAGCAATGTGAGCAAAGTTAAGCTTAAGGGATTGTATGTGCCAGTTACACTAAGTATCACCCTCGTGAGTGAGGAATTTTGTTATCCTTGGTACAGAAGGATTGCCGCAAGGCGAGTAAGGGTCATCGATGATGTGAAACGACGCCAAAGATGAAGAGGTAACACATCTATAGGTAGATCCTCATGGCTTCAACTCTTAGTATTCCCCTAAAGGGGGGAATATGGAGTGATATGGTGTTAAGTCAGAATTAAGTGGTTCTAGTAGCTACAAAATGGTAAAGGAAGAATGCAATAAAAATAAGAAAGGGATGAGATTGCACTATTTAAAACCTATAGATAGGCTACGATCCCAGAACATTATGCAAACACAATGTCAAGGAGAAGAAGTAAGGCGTTCCTGCCCGAAATGTTATGGATAAAGAAATAGCCAGTGCAAGTCATAAGTTAAGACGAAGGAAATAACCTAAGAAAGATTACGAGGAATATTGATATGAGAATGAGCCAATGAGTAGTTAGTAATTGGTCAGGAAGATCCCAGTTATGGCTAAACAAGAGGTTACAGACGAGTCATCAGATCGTGTAAGATAAACATAGTAGAACCCAACATGGAGAATTCAGCCTCGAAGAATATCATTATAATACTCAAAGATATATATTCAAACAAGAGTCGGGGTAGTTAGAGGTACCGTATGAGTGTTACGGGGATAAAAGAAAGTTCCACTGGGAAGATAGTCAAAATATCAGTTTAGAAGAAACCATACAAGCACAAGGGCATGGAAATAAGCAACTACGGATGATTATAGGCAAGTAAGGACATCAAAAAGGTCCTAAATAAGCCCACAACTTTACGAGAGTCAAGGGTTCTCCCTAAGTACTACAATGAAAGACTAGCGGAGGAAATAAGGAAGAAGGCTTAAACCTAAGCACAACGACCTAAAAAGGAAAGGGTCGTGTAACAACTGTCTCACAACAACATTGTAAGCACTCCAAAGAAAAGAGGCCCCTACAGTTGTTAATGATCGGGAAGAAAAAAAAATAATTAAGAGTAAAAGTTCGTAGGTCATATGAGTTTCATGAAAAATATAGCATGCGTGGGAACCAAGATAAGATAAGTATGCACGCAACAAGGGGGGCAGGAAGACCAGGAAAGGAAATAGCTTGCATTGAAGAAAGCTAAGAAGGAACAAAAGAAATTATTCGATTAGTGATCCCGAGTTGGTTATGTTATGAATGCACTTAAGAGTTTGGAGTCTTATACCTTCACCATATACAGCCGTAGAAGATTATGGTCTACGTCAAAAGAAAGAATTGAGCCCAGGTCATAAATGAATGATTGAATTGTTAAAGGATTTTATCATAAATATCCCTCAGCGCCTATGAAAGGATAAAGTAATAACTAATACCATGAACCACAGATCGGGAGATAACTTAAGCCGATATAAAGGCCAATCAGAAGAAGGAGGAAACTAAAGAGTTACATCAACGGAGTAAATCAGGAATCCGATTATTGGACCCAGAAATTATAGAAATCGTGATTGAGAATATTGCATAATTACTCTTAATATCAGAGGTGCAAGGGAGATATTACAACAACCATATTCTGTAACGGCTCTACGATAAAGACAGTTAGAAGCAGTACTTCATAAGAAGTCAGTATGAAGCTCCCACCGAATTGTGTATGCCCAGAGGTGAAAGTATTATAACAAAGCTTCAAGTTGTGAAAGTGAATTACACCTATGTGGAAAGGAGGTCATGAAAGGGATTGAAGATGTGATGCGAGATTTTAAGGTAAGAAAGGCGAAACTGAACAACGTACACGATACTCAAATTTAGGAGGTTGTGAATAGTCCATACTTTGAATAGAAGGCTAAAAGCGCGGGGATCCAGTATCCAAGGATGATAGCAGCGTCGTCAGTGGCATGTTTTCCAGCCTTTGGCTTCCAAGTATCGAGGAAGCTAATTAAGAGGGTAAAAGAAGAGTTATAGACGATGTGATGTCACGCGTGACGTTCCAGAATGACATAAGGAAATCTATGACACAAGCAAGTTGAAGTAAGGTTGCGAAGAGTATAAATAGATATACGTAGGATGCAATCTAATGTATGATAAATCAACAAGGTTTTAGGAAGACAGGAATAAGGACAAGAGAAGGCAAATGAGAAGGTGACGAGAAACATGTAAGTTCTCGGGAATAAGCTCGTGAAAACAAGAGAGCTAATGATTTCTCGAAGTTATAGAAAGCTCAATATAGACTAAATGAACTCAAAGGAGTTACTCATCATAAATAGCATTAAAAAAAGATGGAATGATTCCCTAATAGTAGAATAAGGGTGTAATTATGGTAGATAAAGGATGACGTTTGGGCATTCGATTGAGTAATGACTTGAAGAGGATTCTATGAATTGTACAGAATTAAAATACCCATGTAAGGTAAGTCATATTGGGATGCTACAAAATACAATTATGGAAGTACAGTATCGCCCTTAGGTAGATCAATCTAATTACTCCAAATGTCCCTGATGAGATGTGAGCCCTAGCGGTAGTGTTACATAAGAGATCAAGTTATCAATGGTAGAGGATAGATCAACATTAAGGTGAATCAACAATAGATGAATAAAAGTTCAACAACATAAGATGAAATTAGACCATCAATCTTAAAGATAAGCAACGAGAGTGACCTGGAGTTGGTAGCAGACCTCAGTAACGATAAATCAAAGCAAGAGTTATGGTATAGTAGGACTTATCTAGATGCAGTAAAAGCATACGAATGGATAAGCAGATTTATGAAATAAGATATAGCAATATTTGTAAGCTAAAAAAAAGTACCGAGCAAAGAACTACAAGTATACCTATAGATGCCCAGAGAGACATCTTGTCAAGCTCTGGATATGTTTACAAAGTAAGGCCTAGAGATTGGCTAAAAGCTGGAGGGAAAAAGGAGAGAAGAGTCGCATAGGCGCACTTACAAGTCATAGTCATAAAAGCCGCATGGCTGGAGGTAGCAACAGTTACGAGATTGGAAAGATTTTGACCACAAGTCGTGGTATGAGAAAGGATACTAAAGGGGAGAATACCCTAGACCTTGGATTTATACACAGAACACTTGCCTAGATGGCAAGGAGAGTACTAAAGTAGTCGGAAGAGCCATCAGTTATAAAAATAATAAGTCCATCCACGAATGTTTCAAAAGGGGGGATGATGTTACACCCCATATTTTCGTACGTGAAGGTACGCCATCAGTAAATTGACGGAAGATCGGAAAATGAGATATTTTATCCCTCATTTTTTGCACGTTAAAGTTTCGTCGTAAGTTAATCGACATAAGTACAGGAATGGGATTATTTTGAGATTATAAGCATTATGCTATTTCAAACAAGCGATGAGTAAATTTGTGAAGGTGAGAAGGTAAGAAAATTGAAGAAAATAAATTTTGTCGAAGTTTGACATTTTGGGATGAAACACGGCCCGAGCTAAAATACTTGATATTTATGGACTAGTACCATACAAGGTACCACATGGTCATGATAGTAAGGTGTATAAAGTGTATTAAAATTGAGTAGTATTTTAAGTAAGTCGAGATAATTTTTAATTATACGGATAATTGGTTAATTATTGGGTAATGAGTATTACCCATTTAATTAAAAAATTAATTGGATAAGGATGAGAAAACCAACATGGAATCCACTACGTCAACTTATGTATGACTCTTATAATGGAGTGGATAGGTGGAATAAGATTAAAGCTTCAAGATTTAAGGTCTTTAGTCTAAATGTTAAAGACTTTAAGATTTAAGTCTTTACTCGTAACAGTGAACTTCAAGACTAAAGCCTTCAAGATTAAAGTCTTTATTCATAACAGTGAACTTCAAGACTAAAGACTTCAATATTGGTACGTATATGCTATGGAATAAATTTGCTTAAACAAAATTTCACACGATGGTATACTGTGTAATAGCGTTGGGATTTTGCTGTTTTAAGGGAGTACGGTGTAATCTTTCTTAAGAGAATAAACTCAGGTATGTTAAGGCTATCCGTTCTTTCTTTTGGCATGGTCCAAATTACATTGTAGAAACGAGCAAATACACAGTTTACTCTATTCATAGAAATAGTAGGGGTGTCTATATATTCTTGATTCTCATGAGGATTATTATTATTTTCTGTTCATGGGTCTCAGAATAATACGCAGTTGGAAAAGTTTATCCGAAAGGAATATTGATATTATTACGTACTTTTCATGCATTTCATACATGTGAATTGACCCATGACCAGATGGCGTTATATACGCGTATATATGTAAATATATGTATATGGGATATGGGAAAAGGTTACGGTGTTATATACGCACCACCACCTGATCAGCTGGTATATGATGTTGATGTTGCCCACAATGGCTGAAATATGATTCAAACGGCATTAAATACGCGTATATATGTATGTATCTTCAAACGACATTATATATGCGTATATATGTATGTATATAAATGTATATGGGATATGGGAAAGGTTATGGCGTTATATACGCACCACCACCTGATCAGCTGGTATACAATGATGATTTGCCCACAGTGATATGATGGGATGCCCTCAGCGGCTGATGCTATTATGAAACATATACCTATTCACGACATGACATTCATACGCATATGCATGATTCTAAAAGTGATTTATTATTTACTGAGTTATTCAGACATACAGGTTGAGTCAATTACTCTATATCTCTTCCATGTCTCTTATGTATTTATTTATGTGCCTTACATACTCGGTACATTATTCGTACTGACGTCCCTTTTGCTTGGGGACGCTGCGTTTCATGCCCGCAGGTCTTGATAGACAGGTCGAGATCCCTCCAAGTAGGCTATCAGCTCAGTGGAAGATGTTGGTACGCTCCATTTGCTTCGGAGTTGCTCGTTTGGTTAGTATGATTTAGACACGTATTGTTTGGTAAGGCGGGACTATGTCCCGACCTTTATGATATTTATGTACTCTTAGAGGCTTGTAGACATACGTCGTGTATATAAAGGATTGTACGGCCTGTCCGGCCTATGTTTGAGTTTATAAAGGATTATGTTGGCCTATTAGGCCCGTATGTCATGTGTTACATTGGTACTCGATTGAGTAAGGTACCGGGTGCCCGTTACGGCCCATCGATTTGGGTCGTGACACCATCTTCATGGCCCGAGAACATCATTCCATGGCCCGAGGATCTCTTTATCCAACTTGCATATCATTATTCAAAGTCATCATGGTTCGGAGGAACCATCCTCATGGCCTGAGAACATCATTTAATAGCCTGCGAATCCCGCATCAAGCGATTCATGGTCTAGGACATCATGGTCTAAGGACGTCATCCTCAACCGTCCGAAGACAACATTCATAGTCCAACGGGAACTTGCATCATGTTTAAATTATGCACAATATATGCTTGTTATTTGTTTGCAGGTAATCCGTCCGGGACAACCAGCTAGGCAGGAGCGGACCGCTCCAGTTCTCTAAAACGACCCCATAAACCTTCATTTTTTTTACCTTACCTCGCACCTTGCGCCCGTTCTTGCCAAGCGTCACCGGTAATTCCTGAACTACATACGACCTGATTCCTGTAAAACTAGGGATATGTAGGCAATTCAGAAACCAGGGTGCGACCTAAATCTCTCATCCAATTTCCACTCGGTCAAGATTGGCCATCATATCTTTACCCGACAACTCTTTCATCCTTTCCGGGTAAAGAGGGGCAGCTGTTGATATCCAATTTTTACTCAAATTATTTCCAAATTTACATATGTACCTTCAAAATCATTTTATGATGACTGGCATTTTTCTATGAATTTCTCATATTTTATCAATTTATTTTCCCATTTATCTGATATTTCTTATTCAATACTTATACATAAATCGTATTACAAATAATTTCAATATGTTTTCCAACTCAACATCTTATTTTTAATCCTATTTAATTCTACTAGGATTTGGTTATTTCCAAAATTAGCCATCATTGGCATTGTTTAGCTAATTTAACAACTTTTGCAATAATAGCACAAGTATACATTCATGTCATTTTAAAATCCATAACTGATCATTTTATATTTTTTATACTAGCTAATCATCTTAATTTCCTTTATTTGGTCTTAATTTTATTTTACACAATTATTAGTTATTTTAATTATTTACTTATCCTATTTAAATTGGGTATTTAACATTCGACCTATTTCTATTTAAAGTTTAGCCATTTTTAAAACCAACCCATCAGATTAAATAACCCAACCCAACCCAAACCCAATTGAATACCCAGCCCAGATCCTAAATCTACCCAGCCCAAAACCCATCAAATACTTGACCCAATCCCAAGCCAATCTGAGTCGTTGATCAGATCAGATCAACAACCCATATTTTAGTTACCTAAAATATCTCTAACCTAACCCCCCCTTCTGTCTCATTTACTTTGAGACGTTTCCTCTCTCATCTCTTTATCTCTCTATCTCTCTACGACTCTCTAGAAGTCTCTTGACTTCGTCTTCTCCGATGTTTTCCAGTCGCCTTCTCCGGTGGATTCTCACCTGACCCCTGATTCGCTATCATCTCCTGGCCACCTGCTTGCCTCTCACCTATTGATCGACCTCTTAAGCTCTTCAGACGAGCCTGGAGCAGTTCACTCACCTCCCTTTGGGTCTCTTTCCATTTTCGGCCATCCCCGGCCGTTTGAGTAAGTTTTGCAGTCTCTTCGGCCTAAATCTATGCCGTTCATGAGGTTTTCCCTCTTTTCTGGGTTCCACGAAACCCTAATCTTTTGTATCTTGGTTTTTCTTTTAAGATTCGTTTTACATTTACAATATTATGAAGTTTCTCTATTGTTCTCTCCGAAAAATCTCGTATTTTAACAACTTCAAAAATAGGGTTCCTTGACCCATTTTCAAAATAGTTCTTCTTTCGATTTAGCTACCTATACTATGTTTCTATGAGTATTTTGTGATTCCTTGTTGCCTTGACTATTATGGTATACCTGTTTCCCATGAATGCTCCAAGTTTTCTTTGACTGTACTATGTTTTGTTCATTTGAGTTTCTAATCTCTGCTCGTATTATGTTTTCCCTGTTATTTCCTTTAGTTATTACTGAGTTTGTGAGAGTCCTTAATTTCACATGTTTTACTACTAGGGTTTCTGACCTCTTGCTTGTGACTTATTCGATTCATCACTGTTGCTCCTATTTGAATCCTTGATTCTCTGTGGTTTCAACTTGTTAGGATTCCTGATTTATTATTTTTGAACCCTGGATTCCTTGTGATTTGAGACCTTATTGATTATTCACCTAATGATTTGTACTGATTTTGTGTAACGAATCCCCAAGCCTGTGATGCTTTCCCTGAATAGGTGATTCTGTATGTCCTTTATAATTATGTACCCATTTCTTTGACTGCTTTCCACACTTATATGATACTTTCCTTAACTATATCGGATTCCCTGTAATTGTAATTGATTCCGAGATTCTTTCAGTTGATTTTCAAAACTAATATCCTAGTTTACTTTATAAATATAATGTTAGTTCAAATTTTCTTAATTATATACTATGTATTTGGCTCTTATTATGTGACATATGATTTCCTTGTCTCTAATTAAACAAAATCAGTCTTATAAGTTGATTTCCTTTCCTTATTTAGCCCTGGCTGCACCGTTTGAACTTGACTCCTTAATTGAAGGAGTCCAGTAATCTAATTGATTGTTATTTCCATAATTATGCACTCTTTGCCTATGTGGGTACTCGTTTTTCAAACTATATATACCATGTCTTCTCTCTTTACACAGACACACACTTTGGACACACTCTTGACTGACACTTACACCGATCTCACACATAAAACACTAAGCACACTGATCTGAACTTTCTGTGTTTTTCACACACATCTCTTCTTGATCTTTGCATCTATTACTGACCACTCACTCGGCTTAAAGCCAAGACTGAGTAATCTCTACTGCTGCTCTCTCATTTTGCACACTATTGTCCTCTGCTGCTCTCTTATTCTGCATACTGCTGTTGCTGCTCTATCTCTTTGCATTTTTCTATTCTCTATCACTCAACTGGTATGTCTCTAAGTTAGTTTTATAGTATCTCCACACAATATGCTTCAGTTCTTGTTTATCTACTTACTGTTCCTTTTGTGCTTTATCTTGTGGTTCTATTGCCTACCATGTAATTAGCATGACTCTATAATGTCCTTTCCCTTTTGCTATTCTTCTTTCCCCATGTGATTCTCTATAACTGTTTGAGTCTTGTGTAATTAACATGTCCCTGTTCTTCCTCTTAGCCTAATATGTCTCCTATTTTGTGACTCTGTGTGAGACTTATGCAACCAGTATACTCACTCGTTTATAGTTCGATGTTTCTCATCTCAACATGACCACTGTTACATGTTTAGCTTCCTATGTTATAAACCTGCCCCTCCACATGATACCTCAATGCTAAATGGTTCTGATTCCATGCCTAATATGTGATTCTGTGAATCTATGTTGCTTTGTGACAACTATGTGGTAACTATGTGAATCTGTAAGCTTATTCTACTGCTAACATGTGAATTATTTGTCCCCAACACCTATCCCTGCTTGTGTTTGTTCCTTTCCTGAATTCTCTACCTGCTGGATTGTGGTTGCATTGCCTCTCCCTTTTGCAAATTGTTTTACAAAACTCTTCATTATTCTCTGAAGTTATTTTCAAAAGAACTGATATTTCAAACTACTCTTTAAAACTCAACACTCTTTTAAACTATGAGCACTCCCACTACTCTTATCCTCTAGGTTCAGCCCCCTTCGTGTGAGCATTGCCTTGGGTACCTTGAGTACCCATTGAACTTTGACACACAAGGCTGGCCCTCTACACTACACGTACTCATCCTTGGCTAGGGTACCTGAGTGTGAAGCACTGTCCAGGATCTTCTGAGGTCCTTAGAGACTATGACACACTTGGGTTGATAACCATGGCATATGGCAAGTGGATCTGGTACTTGTGCCTACTGTTAGGCTCTCTATAGTATAGCTTCTTGATTTTCTTATTTAGTTGTGTAATTCATGCTATGCTAGTCAGTAATAATTATTTGTAAAATAACTCCGGGTCTGAATAGTGAAAAGGGTGGGATTATGCATGTTTAGTATAAATCTGGGTAGAAACCATGTTTAGGATTTACTTCACCTATGTGCGCAATAGAACTCCTGTTTAGGACATATCTACCATGCATTAGTAAATCATGTTTTAGGTTTCTTTACTTCAGCATCTCATCACACTCACGATCATTTAGCAAATCATGTTAACTATCAGGAATAGACTGTTACAATTACTGTTCCGCTTAGAAATCCTGTCCTAGTTAAATAACTATAAAAAATGGTTGTTACGATAACACTGCCTCTGCATATACATGACTGTTGCATATAGAAATCCTGTTTCAGGTTCGTAATAATAATCAATTATCAATATTTGCATTAGATATCCTATTATCTTAGGAATTTACTCTCAGCATGCCTATATTTAAATAATGTACTAAGAATACCTTTAAGAACGTCTAGAATTCACATGATAGGATCAACAACTTAAATCACGTTTCTGTATGTTTTGACTAATAAGTAAAATATCGTTAAAATAATAATTTTTGATTTCTGCAAATGTTTGTGTATTCAGGAAAGCATGTTTAGGTTTGCCTACGTTATGCGTGCATTTTTTAGATACCATGCCTATAGGACTTGCATCCATCATACTAACATAATCACCTGTTCACTAGAGCTAATCCTGAAGAAGTGCATTCTGTATGTCTATTAAAACAATATCTAGAACATTTCGGACGCCTAGGCAAACTCTAGGAGCCAATATAAATCAAAAACTCTTTGCACATTGCTTGCTAACTACAGTGGTCTAAAATTGGTCATATACTTCTTCTGCAACTCATTAATCCCGCTGTCTTAAATCTGTATTCACACCTAAAATCCTGCCTTAGGTTCTGAAACTCGAGACTCCTTTATGCGCTTGAGTCGTGCTATTTATGTGTACAACCTGTGGAGGGATTTATGAGCCCATATTTGCTCCTGTATGCTTCCGCTATATGTAGTCCTAACTGTTATTGTATGTCGCTTAGATTTTATCCTTTAAACCTAGGGGTCAACCTAGTACTTGCCTTGTAGGAATAGTAGTCCTAACTACCCTCTAGGACTGATAGGATAGGACGGGTAATAGCACGCAATAAACTTCGTGACCAACACACGCGTTTTAAATACCTTAACGGGGTGGGAAGGGTAGAATATGGATATGATGACCGGTGCGCTAATACCACGTGTAGCCCTCTTCGAGGTGTGACATACCAGGTATTGCATTGATATGATCCGTATTACTTTAAAACCTAAGACGTTTTCATTCAAATGATTTTACTTTGCTGTTCTTTAAATTTCTTTTAATAATTTCAGTATTTACTTGAAATCCCCTCTTACGTGAGCCTTGCTTGTCACTTGTTTACTGTCCAAATTCACAAAATTACTTGGCTGGGATCCACATTTGTGGATCTCGAGGGGTGCCTAATACCTTCCCCTTGGGATAACTTCAAGCCCTTACCCAATCTCTGGTAATACAAACTAGTTTATGAGTTAATTATTCTAGGTGCCCTAACACACCATAAAATCGTTAGGTGGAGACTCTTCCTTAAACCTTTTCCTTTAAGGAGTTATACAGAATGTCATGAAATCCGATCTCCGCGTAGCTAACCTGTGCGAGAAAAAAGGGAGGCACGACACTTACCTCGAACGAGCCAATACCGATGCCGAGCAGGCCAAACGATGCTCCAAAGATGCCATCCAGCGCGTTCTGACCTCCGAACAGATCGAAACTAACCAAAAACAACTCAAATACATCAAACAATGCTAAAGGAACCAATCCCAATAGAAAAAGGTCGAATCATTTTATCAAAAGCCCAAAATCGGCCAAATTGCACAACATGGGCCCGCATCTCGGAACCCGACAAAACTTACAAATTCCAACAACCCATTCAATCATGAGTCCAACCACACTAATTTCACTCAAATTTGACTCCGAATGGATGTTCAAAACTTAAAAATTCACTTTATGAAACTTAGGCAACCTCCCCCCCCCCCCAAATTTCACTTTGATATCATCAATCAAATCCCAAATATGAAGATGGATTCATGAAATATAACCAAAATCGAGTAGAGAACACTTACCCCAATCCATATGGTGCAAATCTCCTCCAAAATCGCCCAAATCTGAGCTCCCCAACTCATAATATGACCAAATGAACAAACCCTTGTCGCGCCCCCTTTTTTTTCCTTGTGGAGATTGGGTTCAGGACATTTGGGTTGAGACAACTCTTTCCTTTTGGGAAGGGGTTTGCATTTTTTGAGATTCGCCATCTAACGATTTTAAAGGTGCGTTAGGGCACCTAAGGGGTTCATTTACAACTACGTTGTTAACCAGATATAGGGCAAGGGCTTGCAATTATCCCAAGGGGAAGGTGTTAGGCATCCCTCAGGATCCACAAGTGTGGTTCCCGGCCAAATAGATTTGTGAATTTGTGCAACTTAGCAAGCAAAAATAAAGGCTCAGATAAGAGGGGATTCAAGTCTTAAGCATACAAGGTATTTGAAAATAATTAGAGAAAATCTATGTTTTGAAAAGAGTTACAGTCTAAGCATGTAAAGTAAAGGATATCTTAGGTTTGAGATAATATGGATCACATCAATACAATACCCGGTATGACACTCCTCAAAGAGGGGCTACACGTGGTATTAACGCATCGGTCATCATATCCATATTCTACCCTTTCCCCACCCCGTGAAGGTAATTAAAGCATGTGTTGGTCATGAACCCTATCGTGTGCTGGAGGAGGTTAGGACTACTATCCTAAGAAGGAGGTACTAGGAAGACCCTCAGGTTTAAAAGGTAAAATTCTAGGGCGACAGACAAAAACATATAGGACTGTAGTTAATGGGAACATATAAAAGCAAGTAAAGGCTCAAGTTTACCTCCACAAGTAATGCAATTAGACAGCACGACTCAAAACATAGTTAAGAGCAGTATTTAAATTCAGAATCCTAAGACATGGTGTCTAAGTGAGTTCAGGAGATAAACAGACATGCAAGCCTATTTTATTACTCAGAAAAAGGGTCCTAGTCAATTTGCCTACTGATTCGAAACCTTTTTAGCATTGAGTAGCATATACAGGAAGACAAATTTCCAGTTTTAGACAAATTAATTACCTAAGGCTCGCCTGGGTGTGAGATAGTATATACCAATTACCATAATTACTTAGACGAGAGTTGTTCAACATTGTATTACCTAAACATGTTGTTCTAGGCGTCCAGAATGCAGACTTATTATTAGTTGATTACAGTTGTTTTTATCAGTAATTAGGCTAGGTGTGCTTAAACGAATGAGATGCGATCCTAAGGAAAGGGTATCTAATGCACAAAGATGCAGAATGGTGCAGAATCAGAGGTCTACACAAGATCTAAGTGCACAAACATTTTAGTGTTTGACATACTTTCAGGATATGCAAAGGTGAGACATGTTTATTCGTTGTTTACCTAGAACATGATCTCTACATGTAGCATGGTAAAGCGTGATGGAGCATTTTTTGTTAATAATCTTGTTTTAAGGCAGGATTCAGACTGCGTTTTCAGAATGCATAGATAGAATCACATGATGACAATTTTTCTATTGTTATTATTGAACAAGATTTTTTTAAGTGATATAATCGTAAAAGTGAAATGCTGAAATAGTGTTTATGAAATCCTAAAGAGCATGATTTCTAATGTACGATATGCTTTGCACATGTTAGTCCTAAACATGATTTCTATTGTACACATAGGAAATATAAACCTAAGAGCATGGTTTCTACCCTTTTATATCTATAGCATGCATAGTTACCCCTTCCCTTTTTACTATCCATTCCCCAAGAGTTGTTTATAAATTACAGACCAATGAATGAATTACATAAATAAAAATAGAAAATCAAGAAACTATTCTATAGGGAGCCTTCAATTAGGCCTGATTTCCCAAAGCCTCCAATGACCTCATATGCCTCAGTTTCCATAGACCAATCAGAGTCTAGGTGTATCAAAGTTCCCTAAGGATCTCAAGGATCCCGGGCAATGCTTACAACTAGACCAAGAATTGAAAAAGTTCAGTGTGGAAGTGCCAGCCTCAGTGTGTCAGAGTTCAGTGAGAGCTCAAGGGTCCCAAAGCAGTGCTCACACTGAGGGGGCAGAACTTAAGAGTATAAGAATAAAGTGAAGTAAAGGAGGTGATTTGAAAAGAGTTGAGTTAAAAGAGCATTTTTGAAAATAGTTTATTTGAAATAGGTTTACATATCAGTAAGTGAGTGGATTAGGAAAATAGTTTGAAAAGAACAGAGGGTGGAGCAATCAATCAACATCAAACAGTACACAACACATAGAGAAACATACACAAATAAGGAAGCAGGTATTGGGGACACATAGGCCATACATAGGAACAGATTGGTATACAAATTAATATTAGAGAAGCACTAAAGTATCATAGACCTGTACAGGGCCTATACAATCACATACATAGTTTGTCACAAAGGGTTCATGCCAAGAACTACACAGAACCAGATAAAGGGAGTACTAGAGCACATAATAAACATAGTCACACATAGGTTCAGAAAAGGTTTGGAGTACAACATGTGTTCAGGACTACATGGAGACTAGGTAACACATAGTGCAATTTTATACTAGGAATCAAAGAGGACATGAGTGAAGCAGAATCATGTTGAAACATGCAGGGGATAGTAAACATGTTGAGGCCAAGGGGAAGATATTAAGAGCTAAAGCAGCAAAGCATCCCACTTAATTGCAAGTAGAACAACAAAACCATAAGTAAAAGCAGATTAGGAATAAGATGAATTGAAATACCCAAAGAAACATATTGTTTTGAAGATGAAACATGAATTGAAGACATACCAGTTGGAAGATAGCAAGTACAGACTGAAGAGTAGGCAAAAAGAATAACTAGTCTTGGTTTGCAACCGACTAGTAATAGCAGGTAATCAAGAGAAGAACAACAGAGAGTGTGTATGTGAGTAAGAGAGAGTTGAACAATGTGTGTGTCCGTGTTTGTGCTAATGAAAGAGCATGTATATATAGTTTGAAAGCAGGTAGAAAATAAGGTAAAAATCAGAGTTCATCAATAATTATGGGGACTCGAAATCAGTCAGCATATAATCAAGGTAAGTACTCCCTTCAATTAAGGAGTCAACTTCAAACGGTAATAGACAAGCTAAAAATAAGGAAAGGAATCATGCAAAGCCTAAAAACAGTAGCCTAAGTATAGTATAGGTATATAGTATTCAAGTAAGACCAAGTTCAGAATTCTATTTAAGGAAAATATATGTGAATTACTTTGAAAGCAAAATCATTATTAGAAATAAGGCAAGAGATAATGTAATCCTGGAAATCAGTAAGAGAACCCTCGAGTGAGGTTTGAAATACAAGAAATCATCAGTAATCAGGGAAAATATCACACGTTTAAGAAAATACTCAAAATCAGTAGAGAACAAAGATCAGTGAAATATCAATCATAGAGATCTAGGGATTCAGTAAAAGCAAACAATATTGGTTTAGGAGGAATTAGCACAAGCTTATGAGAACAGACATAATAGACTTACAATAGACGAAAATCAGAAACCCTAACAAGCAAACACAGGGTAAAATCACATAAATCAGGGGTTTCACGTAGGCAATAGTATGAATCAGCAAAGTAGACATGATACATGCAAAAGAGATGAAGAGTCAGAAACCCTAATAGGAAAAACAGGGTAAAACCACAAGAAACTTAAGATGCTCATGAAAATCAGGCACATATACAGATTAAACAAACGTATTATCAAAGACACGCTTAGAATCTAGGATTAGAACTAAAAACTTAGGGTTTTAGAGAAATAAATCAGACCAACGGGGAAAAAACTTAAATTGTATAAACATGGTGAAAATCATAAGATAATTCTAAATATCAGAAAGCAAAACTGTTTTGAAAAGGGGTTTACGAACCCTAGTTTGAAAATTAAGAACCGTTTAGGGAAAACGGAAAATCTTTAAGGAAAATATCAAAATCACTCATAATATGTACATATCTATTACAGATCTAGAACAATCGAGAGTTTAGAAGTTAGGGTTTCAAAGGAAACCCAAATAGAACGGAAGAACCTATTATAAACCTCAAAGATCGTAGCAAATATGGTGTGATTTTGCCCAAAATCACACCGGAGAAACCATGAACATCCAAAAAAGCAACCCTAGACATAAGTCGGCATGGCCCAGAGCCCTTGAAGGCCTCAGAGATGATGAGCAAGGTGAGGGGCGACCCATTGGAGGCTTGGGGTTGAAAGGTGGTTGCCGGAGATGGCCAGAGAAGGGAGGACAAGCTTCATCGAAGATGAAGAGGTGAGAAGTCTCTAGAGAGAACCAGAGAGGTAGAGAGAGGAAGTGTGAGAGGAGTGAAAATGAGAGACGGGGGGGTAGTCACCTAGGTTTAATTAAGGAAGGTTGAATCCGAGCCGTTGATCAAAATCGATCAACGACCAAGATTAAATCAAGTCCGGACCGAGTATCTTTAGTGGATTGGGCCTGGGTATTGGACGGATTTAGTTGGGGTGTTTGGGCTGGTTTCAATAGGCGGAAATTGAATTNGGTAGTTAGGGTTTAATTTTGGAAGGTTTAATCTGGACCGTTGATCAGATTTGATCAACGGTCGAGATTGAGTCCTAGGTTGGGCCGGGTATTTTAGTGTAGGTTTGGGCTTAGGTATTAGGTTAATTAATTGGGTAGGGGGTCCGGTTTTAATTGGGGTTAGGATTTAAATAAACGTGGCTAACTCATTATATACCTAATTAAAATAGATAAATAATTTATAAAAATAATTGATAAATTATAAAGATGAAATTGATGCTTAATAAATTAAATAAAATGATTAATTAGTATTTTAAAAATATAAAATGACTAATTACTAGGTAAAATAGCATAAGACATATAATTAGGCTATAATTGCAAAGTTATTGCAATTATAGCCAAAGAGTGCCAATTTGGCTAATTGTGAAATAATTTGATCTTAATAGGACCAAAAATAATATATTAAGTCAAGAAATGCTTTTAAAATCATTTGTAATGCAATTTTATAATTTATTATTAGGAATAAGACACTGGATAAATTAACAATATGAGAAAATTATAGAAAAATACCAATTGTTGTGAAAGCCTGATTTTTGCAAAATTCCAAAATAATTGAGAAAATATTGGGTATCAACAACCCTTATTTTATATATTTTTCTGCTAGCTATTCTTCCTCGTTTTCATGCCAAACGGTCCCGAAACTCGCCTGGATTCCTTGTAAAATTTTAGTCAAGTTAGGATTTTGAATCACTCTATTTGAACTTATAATGAAGGAGATATGTTAATTTCAATATTTGCAAATAGTGCAAATTTTTAAATACGAATTTAGTGGCAATTTCGTAATTAATTTGAAAAATCTGGCAACCAATTGTTTAGCAAAATGACAATAAATTCTTTATACGATGTCCAAATTCAATGATTTTCTTTTTGCTATGGCTCCGTAATTACGATACTTATCTAATGTTCAATCAAAACAGAAATCAGAACTCATTTGCTTAATGTGGTACCATTTATGCTTGAAGAAACGACGTCGAAACATAAGAAAAACGAGCGCAACTCAGCCCAAACTATCCGAAACTCACCTGAGCTCCTTGGGACCCCGTACGAACATACTAACAAGTCCCATAACATAACACGGACCAACTCAAGGCCTCAAATCATGCATAACAACATTGTAACGGTGAAACACGCCAAATCAAACTAAATGAACTTTCGACTTCCAAAAACTCGCGCCGAAACATATCAAATCAACTCGGAATGAACTCAAATTTGGCATACAAGTCCTAATACGTCATATGGAGATACTCGTTCCCCCAAACTACCGAGCGAAATGCAAATGCTCAAACAGCCGGTTTGGTCATTATATTCCCCCCCACTTAAATATATATTCGTCTTCGAACGTGCCAAGAGTTGTCCTAAGCCGTCAAACCGCCGTGTAACCTTACCATGCACATACCCAGGGGTGATCCCGTCACCCTATTCCATATAGGCCTGACAACACAACATAACTGAAGATCATTACTTGAACCTTAGTCCGTAAACCACATAATCCAATTTTCAACATCCAAAATTTACTACAAGACCCGAACTTCGAATCTACACACTGTATAAGCCTGAACAAGCTATATAAATTAGTAACCACAACCCAAGATATAATCACCCAACATACCACACGACTAGCATACTCGTAGTAAAACTTATGATCACAGTTGCTGCTCAAAACAACCCAATACCGGTAATAAACCTCATGTCAAACAAAACCTCATTCTAAAGCCTTTGTGTACTACTAATGATAAAAGAAACACGTAGAAACTCATAACCATTTATCAGATGAACCAGTTGTGGAACTCCCTCTCCTTTGATAGGAACAATAGCAAATTTCTAAGCCGATCAACAACAATATCCTTCAAAATATACCGCAATCAGATCCGATAACACCCATTCTAGGTCCAATGACCTCATCACATCCAACACGACCATTCTAGTGACATGACACATAAATACAATCTAAAGCCATGACCTGTGCAGTCCGTGCACTAATAAGCAACATTCCAAATGTACTCAAACATGGAAAACGACATCAAAGACGAGAACCGTCCCGCAAGATCAACGGGTATCACCATAACGCAATGCTAAGAACTCATCATACACCTCAGAACCGAAACAAACGAACCTAACACAAAGGATAATACCTCTACATAACTCCGCTACAATGTGTGACCCACATCCAAACGCTGGTCCATATTATATACCTCGAGCCACCTTGCTCAAAATCCATAACCACTCGAAATTTGACATCAAGTACCCAAAGTGCATTACCCTAACCCCGAGGAGAAAATAGCACAATTCCATCATCCTGAAAGAACATAGCCAACGCGCAATCAATCGCGCAATACCCGAATACTCATCTTGCTCAAATTTCTGTTATAAGCCCAAATAGAATCGCACCAAGTGTGCGTATAACCAACGATTCACACTCCTCGTAACATAGAAGTTAACTCATAGATCATTTCAGAACACGAATAAGCTCAATAAAAAGTGAATGGCACACCCCTCAACAATAGCAGTTCGGAGTCAACAAATCCGACCCGGTGTAGGACACACATCCATATTGGGCTTACCATTGAACTCCAATTCAACTCTGGTCACCCACAATAGATAAATACCCCCCTAAAGTCCATAATGACTGAATCAAAACACATACTCTCCTCTTCCCAACCCCCGCGAAACAATCTACTCACGGGAACTCCCAATCCCTAAATCCATAGAACACACAAATCACCATATATGATCTCATCTCTATCGCCGGGATGCTTAAAACTTCTCCAATACGCGATCATCCCACAAGGGATACTTCTATAATTCTTTTGTGCCACAAAGCAAAATTTGAACATCAGTAGTTGATCAACTAGGAGAGCACCGCAATACCAATAAAGTATCCATAATGAAAACACATCGCCCCTTCTGAAATGTACATTATCATCAAACCATACCAGGTAGTAATATCATTTACCTAGTCTCCTTCATAACTAAATTGTGACCTTGCCCATGCAAATCTCCATCCACACTTCACACCACATATACCGTCGCATCATATGAAAAATACGAGAACTTCATAATCCGCTCCGAGTCACAAGCAACTACTTACTCAATTAGCAACTTTTAATTTGATCTCATCCAGGAGAAAATCACAATACACAATATGCCCCTCGCACCAGTAGGAAATATACATCTCAACCCGTGGTAGAAATCATCAAGAACTCTCCGAAACCCATTTATACTTAACCACACCGTCATGACTGAATTCCTCTAACTCAACCAAACTGTGCAAGCCATCAAAACCCAAGAATATCGCCACAAAACACCTGAAGAAACTCACTACATCATAAGAACTAGAAGAGCCAATCTCATATGTTACCATGCTGATCCAACCCATCACCAAGCTGTCATAATTCTCCGAGTTCATTCTGGATTACCTTCAAACTGATACTTCTCCTTTCCATAATACCACAATCCGAAACCAAAAGTCGCCACACGAGACCCTATCATAAAACCTTACCGTCCTAAGTCTCATAAGTCGCTGAATACTCTCTTAAGCACCCCAAAAGTACCACAACCGAGATACCCACTCTGAAGAGACCTTCTGTGAATCTGAATCCATTACCTTTACCTTCATGATACTGAAGGTGTAGAATCCATAATGATATAGATATACTGCGAGTCTCGACACCATCCAATGTAACTCTTATCTTCTAGCCATATACAAATTTGTAAAATTCTCAATTTCCACGTATAAATCTTGAATTCATTAGAACCATTCTCGAGAGTCTTCCACTCTACTTGAATCTCAATAGTCGCCCTAACGGACCGAATGACCTGTGCCCCATTTGCACCCCAACACCCTAAGAAGTAATTCACTCTAAGCAATCGAGCAAATTTCTACTCCATGAACACTACATCCTTCACGATTAACCACTAAATCATTCCATGATTTCCATATACCTATATAGTGTAATACAACCCATATCTAGAAATTCCCTTACTCGAGTCATCCTCAATCTCAACCTCTGTAAGCCATAACTTATTCACCAGTATACCTTAACCTGAGACCAATATAACACATAACCGCACAATCAACCCGTCGATAGCAGACTTCACCCACTTGGCTCAAAGCCAAGGAATAAAACATTTGATAACTTATAATACCCATACTCTATTGCTGCCCAAAATCCCGCACTGAAATTCAATTAAATCCTTCATAAGCTTATGTAACACAAACCATATGATACCTCAAATCATCTGCTAAGCTCGCGTTCATCCTCTTGACAGTCAAGACAACATCCTCAAGTGATCCAAACTCAGGTTCTACACATTTAACCCACTGGTAAGAGAAAACTCTCCACATAAACAACATAGGGATCACACAACCTAAGGACACCTCGCATGTGATAACCCGCCTACTGAGACTCAAACTGACATCTCTCTACGCCCTTCCACAGTCATAACTAGTACACAATCACTTAATCATCCTGAGTCTAAACTTATATCACGACATGAAAATCTACTTCACTCCTCAACTAAACAACATGAAAATATCCTTCAACACACCCATAACTCGAGACTATACATCAAATCAAGATGGGAATCAAGCACCCAATAGTTCTTTCTACACCTCAAGCAAAGCCTTATCGTCACATTCAAACCATAGGAATACATCTCGCAGTTACATCGTACTCATCACGTAGCCATCCAACCACAAATTTCACTAATAGGGACACTACTGGGCATATAAATCCAAAAGCACATCCTCACACAATCAACACCTCTGTGCTCAAGCTACAGTCAAAACCCGCCCTAAAGTCCTCCAGACTGGCCCATCATCAACACACATAAATCATATCTCGCACCTCATCCAGGGAATCACAAGTCGTCGATGCACAGCTGATACCGAGCGCTCATGTGCGCATAAGAATGCGTGGAAGAAATTCAAAGGACTACACTTCAAGCTGAATCAATGTCGCACGATAAGGAAATAAAGATGGGAAGTATATCCTAAATGCCTTGTAGCCTCTCAAAGATAGGTATGGACATCATCATACCGATAAGACTCTACTAGACACTTGCTCATGACTTGTAGAACCTATGAACCTAGAGCTTTGATACCAATCTGTCACGACCCAAAAGCCACTAGTCGTAATGGTACCTAACCCAACCCGCTACGTAAGCCAACTAATAACTATCCAATTCTACTAATATTAATAAGACAATTAAACAAAAGGAATTATCTAGATCTTATACATTCCCCAAGGACTGATAGTACAAATCATGAGCTTCTAAGAATAGAGTTTACAAAGCGGAAATGAATAAATACATAGTCTGTTTTGAAAGTACATAAACAACACAATTTAATCTAAGGCTACCCCGAACAACGGAGGCAGTTGCGACATGGACGCAGGTACATCTTCAAATTCAGCAACCATCGAACACAACAATTGCAACCAACATCTGTCCGCAATGGGTAGAAGTGTAGTATCAGTATAACCGACCCCATGTGCTGAGTAATTAAGTAACAAACCTAACCTTAGGTTGAAAGTAGTGACGAGCTATCACAAGGTCGGGTCCAATATCAGTATTCTACAACAATCCATAACAGCATAATACAAGTAATAAAATGGTATCTCAGAAGAAAAAGGGCTCAACCCATTCACAGTTTCAGAAAAGGTATGTTTTTCAAATATTTTTGTGAAATTCAATTCTTTTTGCCGGAAAAGCCAAAATGTACAGACAATTTTGAAAACTGTGATTTTTCCCAAAATTCTTTCAACAATAAGTAAGAAGTTTTAATAGGCTTGGTAACTATGTCTGCTAAACCCATGACTAAGTAATTCCAATAGGCTTGGTAAGTATGTCTGCTAACTGGTCTTGTGATGATACGTGAGCAATACAGAGTAGTTTTTGCTGAATGTCTTTGTCCAAACAAAGTGATAATCTAGTTCAAGGTGCTTCATTCTTGAGCGAAAAATAGGATTGGCACAACAGTATGTTGCATCAGCATTATCACAGCAGATGGTTGGTTGTGACAAAGGTTGGACATGAAGTTCTTGAAGCAGATTGAGAAACCAGCAAACTTCAGCACCACTATTAGCTACTGCTTAATATTCTGCCTCAGTTGAGAAGCGAGAGACCGCAACGTTGCTTTTTCGATGACCAGGAGATGAGATTTCGACCAATAAAGCAAACATAACCTCTCATAGATGTACGATCATCACAATGTCCACCTCAATTAGCATCTGAGAATGCATGAAGAATTAGAGGTGATTAACGATGAAGGAAGAGGCCATTTTCAGTTGTACCAGCTAGGAATCGAAGAGTACGTTTAAGAGCTTGCCAATGATTCTCTATCGGACACGCTGTGAACTGTGACAACTAGTAAACGACAAATGCAATGTCTGAATGGGTGAATAGGAGATACTGCCGCTTTCCAAGAATAGCCATGAAGCTTTTGACATCCTTAATGAGTTCACTGTCAGAGTAGATAGACTATGGCTCATGGACATTGGGATGGATTGAGATTTAGCATTGGACATTTGAGAAAATTCAAGGATATCCTGGACATATTTGTGTTGTGACATGAACAAACCAGTGCATGACTTGGTGAACTCCACTCCAAGAATATAATGAAGGTCCCATAAATCTTTGATAGAAAAACGGGACCCTAGTTGTTGAATGAAGGATGAGATGGCATGTTGATTGTTCCCGATAATGATAATATCATCAATATAGAGCACCACATACAAGGTGATGATAGAGTTATGAAGCGTGAAAAGATAATAATTTGAATGAGAGCAATGAAAGCCAAATGCGAGCAAATATTGTTTTAAGTTCAGTGTACCAATGCACTTGGTGCTTGTTTAAGACCATATATTGCCTTGTTAAGCTTGCAGACATGAGATGGATTAAGCGAATCAGTGAAGCCAGGTGATTGAG
The DNA here is from genome assembly GCA_005239495.1 of Nicotiana undulata. NCBI lineage: Eukaryota > Viridiplantae > Streptophyta > Magnoliopsida > Solanales > Solanaceae > Nicotiana > Nicotiana undulata. The sequence goes on along the minus strand of ML297146.1, from coordinate 27,028 downwards.
CCATGTAGACATCCTTTTTAAGTTTTATATGGAGGAAGGCGTTGTTGACGAATTGGCCAGTCACAATGTGGGTAGAATGCATAAAACCAAAACATTAGAGGTAGATTGGCCGCGTGGAGGAGAGTTAATCCCGTTTTAACAATGTGATGATAGCGTCGTTCAACGGCGGCATTGTGCTAAGGTATGTATGGTGATGTGAGAAAATGAGAAATTTCATTTGACTCAAAAAATGGTTTTTATGCTTGAAACTCACCACTATTATCTGAATAAAAAGAGATTATTAGAGTTTGGAGTTTTGTTTTCAACAATTGTCTTGAATTTTTGAAAGATTATAGCTACATCAGATTTATGTTTAAGTGGATATAGCCAAATGTATTTGGTATAATGATCAACAAATATGAGATAATATTTAAATCCATCAAACATAGTCAAGTGGAGCAGCACCCTAAATATCATAGTAAATAAATTGCAAAGCTTTAGTACTTTTTATTGAAGAAGCAGAAAACGTAAACTTGTGCATTTTGTTACACTTAGAAGAGTTGCAAACAAACTGCCTATTACTAATGCTAACCGAAGGAAGTTTTAAATTATTCAAAATGAGCTGAAGAACTTGAGAGTTTGGATGTCCAAGACGACAATGCCAATTGGAGAAGGAAGTCTTGACATCCAAAAACTGAAAACTCATATCAGAAGCTTGTCGAATATCGGCCAATTCTATTCAAAATTCCAGCATCTCATTAACACAATATGCCAATTTCATTCAAAATCAAGAAACTTGCTGCAGGTGTCATATTCATCATCCCCCAAATAGAAGAAATTAAATTTTAGTTTTCTCAAATGCATAATTATTGCCCTAGTTCTTTCTCTTTTACTTTTCTCCTATTCCTCGGCTGGGCCGCCCCTTGTTTTTCTTAGTCACCTTCACTATTCACGTTGTTGAAATACTAGTCAAGCACAACTCAGAACCTCCAAATGAGAAGATCTAATTGAGCTTCCTAAAAGTTATTAATAAAAAATGAAATCGTGCAAAATTGAAATGCTATCATGAGTCTTGAACTAGGGTAACTGAAAACAAAACAAAAGTTAATTTCGACTCTTATCTATTTAGATAATTGAAGCTCAATTAGCTACCTGCTGCCTGCTGGTAGTTTGACTTTGGTTTTTCCATCACGGAAAAGATTTCGCTACACATTTTTGAGTGATAGCGTACAGAGATAAAGACAAATAGAGTGACAGAGAGAAAAAGATTTTTTTTATTAATTACTAAGTATATCACCATAACCGTTCGATGTACAGAGAGATAAAAATGGGTGTAAGGTATAAGCTTGTGAAAAAAGAAGAAGGAGAAGGCGTGGAGGATGGGAAGGAAAAGATAACTCATTTGGAAAATAGGAAATGACAGGTAGGGGTATCGGGTCGGGGCTGAACGGGCGGGGTAAATGGGTAGATGGTTAGGTTGTTTAAGATTGTGCCACGTGTCTTATTAAATGAGTCCGTTAGTTGTGGGGGGTAAAAATATTAAAATGGGTAACGGTAGGGGTGAATAATGAAGAAAAGTATAACGAAGGGTACTAATAACTAATTTTCGATAGTAAAGGGACACATCAATGTGTTTTCCCTCCTGTAAATGTGCCCCCATGAGAAAGTCCTTCACACCAAACCAGTAAGGTGAGAATTCAACCAAAACATTATTGTTACATTAAAATTTATAGACAAAAATGAGATTTTTCTTTATAAATGGAACAAGCAGGACAACATACAAAAATAAAAGAGATGAGTTAGAGGTGAGAAAGGTAGAGCCTGTATGAGTAATTGGAGGACTATTACTGTAATGATCCGGCCGGTCGTTTTGATAATATTAGCCTCGATTCCCTAATTATTACTTTTCCCATAGCTTTTCTACTTATGTGACTTGACGTGGGCCTTGGTTGTTGTTTCGAAATGATTTGGGATACTTAGTCCCTAAAACAGAAGTTTGAGTTCTAGGATTTTGACCATAGTTGGAACTGTGTGAAGACAACTTTGGAATGTAGTTTCGTCAGTTCTGTTAGCTCCGTTGGGTATATTGGACTTAGGAGCGTGTCCAGATTGTGTTTAGAACGTCTGTAGCTGAATTAGGCTTGAAACGTCGAAAATTGAATTTTTGGGAAGTTTGACCGGGAGTGGACTTCCTGATATCCGGGTCGGGTTTTGATTCTGAGTGTTGGAGTAGGTCCGTAATGTTAATTATGACTTGTCTGTATAATTTGGGTTCTATCGGGCGCGATTTGATATGTTTCGACATCGGTTGTAGAAGTTTGAAGTTTCAAAGTTCATTAAGTTGAATTGGCGGGTGATCCGTGTTTCTAGAATTGTTTGATGTGGTTTGAGGGCTTGACTAAGTTTGTATGATATTTTAGGACTTGTTGGTATGATTGGTTTAGGTCCCGGGGGCCTCGTGTAACGACCTGGCTTGTCGTTTTAAGAATTTATGCTCCGTTTAGTAACTTAAGGTCTTGAGTTGTTTCGCAATATGTATTATGACTTTCTTGTGTGATCAAGTTTAGTTTTCGGAAGATTCAGAATTTAAATTAAAGAAAAATTATCATTTCGAAGCTTAAATAGAAAGAGTTGATCAGAGAGTTGATTTTTGAGTAAACGACCTCAGAATCAGGATTTGAAGGTTCCAGCAGGTTTGTATTATGATTTCGGACTTGAGCGTATGTTCGGATCGGGTTTTGGATGACCTGGGAGCATTTCGACGCAAATTGTAAAAATTAGCATTTTAGAAGAAATTTTATAAGTCTGGGTTGAAGTGCATATCGGTGTTATTGATGTCCGTTTGGGATTCTGAGACTGGGATTAGCTCTGTATGGTGATTCTGGAGTTGGGAGCGCGATCATAAGTGAATTCGGAGGTCCATAGGTCATTTTGAAGTCATTTGGCTAAAGATAGAAATTTGAAGGTTTTTGAAAAGTTTGACCGAGAGTTTGACTTTTTGATATCGGGGTCGGATTCCAATTCCGAAAGTTGGAGCAGGTCTGTAATGTCGAATATGACTTGTGTGCAAAATTTGAGGTCAATTGAACGTGATTTGATATGTTTCAGCATCGAATGTAAAACTTTCAAGTTCTAAAGTTCATTAAGCGTGAATTGGGGTGCGATTTATGATTTCGACGTTGTTTGATGTGATTTGAGGCCTCGAGCTAGTTCGTATCATGTTTTGGGTCATGTTGGTATAATTGGTTAATGTCCCGATGGCCTTGGGTGGATTTAAGAAGGTTAACGGAATGGATTTCGAGCCAAAATAGCTGCTGAAGTTTCTGCTGCAAATATGTTTTGGACAGCAACTGATGCATCAAAGAGCTAACTTTTGAAGCGTATATATCAAGATCTATAAGGAATCTGAGAATTTGCAAAACATAAAAGTTGTAGAAATTGCATTCTAGTTTCCATAAAGTTAAACCATTCATGATTTGGACATTTGATCAGAAATCTATGACCGATTGAAGATGGGTGGTGAAGCAGTTTCGACAGAATTTACTAATGCATGAGGACGACTTGGGAAGCTCATATATCGGAATATATAAAGAGTTATATGGTGTACAAACTCTCAAATGATATATCTTCGAGTCTAGTTTCTAAATCTTTAAACTGTTTGTCATTTGGATATTTATAAAGGAGTTATGGGCGTTTTAATAAAAGGTATACAACAGGGGAAAGTTATAATAGGATGTACAACCTGTACAACGCAAGGTACAACTCGATGAAGCCTGGGTAGATTGTTTTAAAAGCGAGTTTTGGACCATTTCTTTCATTTGGCTTGGACGATTTTGGAGAGCTCAAGGAGCGATTTTCACCAAGCAACACTAGGTAAGTGATTCCTTCCTATTTTTGAGTTAAATATGCGATTAATGACCTAATTAGTAGTGTTTAATTTGGAAAAATTAGTGGAAAAGAGAGGATTAGGGCTTGAGTTTAAAAGACCTTCTAGGGGTGATTTGACGGATCAATTGAACTCCGATTTCAGCATTCTTTATATGTACAGACTCGTGAGATGATGAGGATCTGTTGGCCCATGTCACTGAATGGGTTTTGAAGATTGACAAGTTGAACCAGGTCCATCAGAGCACACACATCTGAACGGAACAATTGGCAAAAGAATTGTTCATGCATAGGAGATATCGGTGATTGCTGAGTATCAAAGAGCTAAAAGGATGTCTACTAATATGAAAAGGTTGCTAACTGATAAAGAAGAATGAAGTTGATTTCAGCAACGACAGAAATAGAGAAGGAAGTTGAGTCATAGTCGAACTCGTATACCCAAGTAGAGTTGGATCAGAATTGAACCATGTATTCAACAACTGACTCTAAAAATACTCAATGTATTACTGCTGAAATTAGTGACGCACAAAGACAAAAGTGAATCAAGTTCTGAAAAGCAAAAGTTCCCAGGATATTTTGCAAGCAGAAGTATTGTGCGAAGGCTACAATTCAACTAGAAGAAACAGTTTCATCGTTGATATATTGAGTCTAGTTGGTTGTAGTAGGTGATTTAACATTGTATCTTTTCATCTTTCATATAAGCAATTGTAATAGGTACACATTGTTCAAGTTAGAGTTAGCTTGAAATCTATAGAAATTAGCTAGAGGCTAGTTGATACAAAGAGGATTAGAGTTAGTCCTAGGATGACAAAAGAGTTTATTTTGTAAGTCCGTTTGGCTCCGAGTTTTTAGTGAAGTGTTTGAGCAAATCTTACTGAGGAGTAGGTCGTTGTTTTTTCACCTTTTGAGCTAGGTGTTTTCCACGTAAAAATCTCTGTGTCTTTACTTTACTGCTTTATTATTCCGCAATAGTAGAAAGTAGTACACCAAGAAGAACCAGGTTCTTGGTTTTTCTTATTAGACAGGACTCGAAAATTGGGTACTGCACAATTAACTTATATTATTGTGTAGTATTGAAGTCTAAAACATCAATTGGTATCAGACTAGGTTATCCTTGAAAAGGCTAACACCTTGGAAAAGATCAGGATGAGTGCACCACCTGGGAACTGGGAAGGTCAATCAACCGCAAGGCCACCACTCTTCAATGGTCAGGACTATTCTTGGTGGAAAAATAGAATGAAGGACCAACTTATTAGAGAGGACTATGAACTATGGGACATAGTGACTGATAACCCCTTGCAACAATGAAGAAGACTGCTGAAGGTATAGATGTACCTAAGACTAGGGTTGACTGCACGACTGAAGATTTGAAGAAATGGGAGAAGAATTCCAAGGCCAAGAAGTGGCTAGTATGTGACCTAGGTCCTGATGAATATAGTAGAATCCAAAGCTGCACAACAGCCAAGGAAATCTGGGACACTCTACAAGTAGCCCATGAAGGAACACCTCAAGTTAAAAGGTCTAGAGGTACACTACTATACTCTCAGTATGAAAACTTCACTATGAAAGAAGGAGAGACTATTCAGGAGATGTACACAAGGTTTATAACCTTGACCAATGAACTCAAGTCTCTTGGAAGAATCATACTTGAAGAAGACAAGGTAGAGAAGATGTTGACAAGGGTTTTTCCTATCTCCTGGGAAAGCAAGATCACTCTTATCCAGAAATCCAAAAATATGGAAATTCTTAGACTGGATGAGTTGTTTGGAAATCTCACTGCTTATGAACTCAGAAGGCAAACCATGAAGATGGATTCCCAACGAAGGAGAAAAGTCTAGCATTGAGGATCACTGAAGGAGCAGATCTGGAGGAGGATGAGATGGCCATGATCACCAAAGAATTTAGAAACTGTCTCATGAGGAAAAAGGGCATCTCTAGGGGAGGAAGCTTCAACAAGGCAAAGGCACCAGAAAGGCAAGCTAATGAGGGATGCTACAAGTGTGGAAAAACTGACCATCTCATCAAAAATTGCCCTTAGTGGGAGGTAGAATGGAGGAAAGAGAGATATGAAAGAAAGAACAGGAAGAAGGAACTGGTCCAACCCGAGAAAACCACTGCAAAAGCTATGGTTGCTGCTTGGGGGGAAATTTCAGATGAAGAATCAGAAGATGGTGAGACAGAAGATCAGGCTCTCATGGAAATTGGAGAATCTGATGAGGAGACTTATGAAGAACCAAAGGTAAGTATATCACAACTTAGAACTAAAATAAAGTTTTTATCTAAGGAGACTCTCTGAGTTGCTACTTGACTTCATAGATGATTCTGAGAAAATAACCAAAGAGAAGGATCAACTATCTAAAGAGTTTGCAATGCTAAAACCAAAATGCATGGACCTGGAAATAAGGGTCAGTGAATCTGGAAAGGAAAACACTGTCTTGATGAACCAGGTCCATCCACTCGAAACTGAAATCCTAGAACTAAAATCTGAAAACTTAAAGTTAAGACTAGGATCCAGTAAAAAGGTGGTTGATCACTCTCATGCAATGTTAGAAGAAGACTTAGGAAAACTAAAGGATAAAATGTATGCCAAGGATGAACAGATAAAATCTCTTAAAGAAGAGCTTGGCAAAGTCAAACATGAATTTGATAGAACACGCAAATGGAATAAGTCTTCTGATGCATTAACTTGGCTTCAAGAGAATCACAGTAGCAACCGGAGAGGGCTTGGTTTTTAGAGACAATTGCCTAAGTGGGATCCCAAAAGCAAGTATCTCACTCTCCCTGGAAATAAAATATGCACCCATTGTGGGAAGACTGGCCACTACAAATATGAGTGTGTTGTAAAAGAGAAGGCCAGTCAGAAAAATGAGAGATTCATTAAAAAGAAGAACTGGCTACCAAACTAGCCCAAAAAAAATCTGATTCATCCATTCTCTCATAGAAAAGGACCCAAACTAGTTTCGGTTCTTAAAACTAACACCTGATTTGCTTTTGTAGGTACAAGTGAAGGGAAGCAGCCTAATTTTGTTTTTGGATAGTGGTTGCTCTAAGCATATGATAGGGAACAAGGAACAGTTCCTTTCACTTGAAAACCTCAAAGTAAGAAATGTCTCCTTTGGAAACGGAAAGAAAGGTGAAATTATAGAGGTTGGCAAGGTAGGTAAAGATGACACACGTTCAATTGAACATGTGTACCTGATAGATGGCTTGAAATATTGCCTAATCAGTGTGTCACAACTGTGTGACAGAGGTAACCTTGTCACGTTTACTTCCACAAAATGTTTTGTGATCAATCTGCTTACTGACAAGATTGTTTTGCAGGGAAAGAGAATGAACAATATCTATGTCATTGACTTGTCCACACAGTTTGACAATGAACTCACTTGCCTTAGTGTGTTGGACAGTGATCCCCTCCTATGGCATAAAAGACTTGGTCATGCAAGTCTGACTCAACTTAACAAGCTAGTCTCTAAGGACTTAGTGGTAGGACTCCCTAAAATTAAGTTCAGGGAAGACAAAGTTTGTGAGGCATGTGCAAGGGGGAAGTAGGTAAGATCTTCTTTCAAAAGTAAGAAAATGGTCAGTACCACTAGGACGTTGGAACTGGTTCATATGGATCTGTGTGGTCCTATGAGAACTCTGAGCAGAGGTGGGAAGAGATATGTGATGGTGCTAGTAGATGCTTATTCAAGGTTCAGTTGGACCTTATTCTTGGCATCTAAGGATGAAGCATTTGATATGTTCACCTCATTTGTCAAGTAGATTCAAAATCAGTTAGGACATCAACTAGCATCCATCAGATCTGACCATGGTACTGAGTTTGAGAATGCTAAGTTAGATGAGTTCTGTGACGAACATGGTGTTAATCACAATTTTTCTGCCCCTAGAACCCCATAGCAAAATGAGGTTGTTGAAAGGAAAAACAGAACTCTTGAAGACATGACAAGAACCATGCTTCTATCAAGCAAACTACCTCACAGCTTCTGGGCATAAGCAATAAACACTGCATGCTACATTATCAATAGATGCATGACCAGACCTATGGTAGAGAAAACTCCCTATGAATTACTTAAAGGGAGAAAGCCCACATATCCCACCTTAGGGCTTTTGGATGCAAGTGTTATGTGCATAATAATGGGAAAGATTCTCTAGGAAAATTTGATCCCAGAAGTGATGAGGGAGTGTTCTTGGGATACTCAACACATATCAAAGCTTATAAAATATACAATAAAAGAACTATGTGTGTAGAAGAAAGTGTACATGTTGTCTTTGCTGAAACTAACACTCTTTATGAGAGACAGGAACCAGAAGACGAGGAGCTTGGACTGGTAAGGAGAAATGACCACATTGAAGCATCTATGGAAGATGGAACAGGTGATGGACCAGTTCCAACAACCCCACGCAACACGACAGGGGGAACTCTACATGAAAATCCTTGCCCTGATCATGTTCCATAACTACAAGACAACATGGAACAATCCAGAAATGAACAACTGGTACTCAAACCACACAGATATCAGAACTCTCACCCTCTTGAGAACATCATAACAAACTTGAGATCTAGAATCAAAACTAGATCCTCCTTGAAAAATTTGTGTGCGTTTGATGCATTTCTATCCTTGATTGAACCAAAGAACATTGCTGAAGCCCTGCAAGATGCTGACTGGGTAACTGCCATGGAAGAAGAGCTGAATCAATTTGAGAGGAGTCAAGTATGGAACTTAGTACCCAGGCTAATAAACAGATCAGTAATTGGCACCAAATGGGTCTTCAGGAACAAGCTCGATGAGGATGGAACTGTTACAAGAAATAAGGCAAGACTAGTTGTTCAAGGGTATAGTCAAGAAGAAGGAATTGACTATGATGAGACCTTCGCTCCTGAGGCACGATTGGAGGCAATCAGACTTCTTATAGCATTTGCTGCACACATGGAATTCACTTTCCATCAGATGGATGTCAAGAGTGCCTTTCTTAATGGCTATTTGAAGGAAGATGTATTTGTAAAACAGCCTCCTGGATTTGAAAGCAAAGAGTCACCTGATCATGTATATAAACTTGACAAGGCTCTTTATGGTCTCAAACAAGCGCCTAGAGCATGGTATGAGTGATTGTCAAAATTACTGCTGGAACATGGGTACAAACGAGGCAAAATTAATAGTACTTTGTTCCTAAAGGAAAAGGGGAAGGATCTTCTGATTGTGCAAATATATGTTGATGATATCATATTTAGGGCAACTCCTGATAAGCTTAGCAAGGAATTTGCTACATTAATGGGGAGTGAGTTTGAAATGAGTATGATGGGTGAGATAACTTTCTTCTTAGGCTTGCAGATCAAGCAAACTCCACATGGTACAATGATTCATCAACAGAAGTATGTGAAAGAACTCCTCAAGAAGTTCAAAATGGAGGACTCAAAGGAGATAGACACCCCAATAGCCACAACTACAAAATTGGATGTGGATGAACCTGGTTCATCCGTTGATCAGAAGACATACAGAGGAATGATTGGGTCTCTACTCTATCTTACTGCAAGTAGACCTGATATCGTGTTTACTGTGGGACTATGTGCTAGGTTTCAAGATAATCCAAAGGAGTCCCACCTCACTGCAGTAAAAAGAATTTTGAGATATCTGAAGGGCACCACTGATTTGTGCCTTTGGTATCCTAAAGGTAGTAATTTTGACCTTGTAGGATATGCTGATGCTGATTATGCAGGTTTCCTGGTTGACAGGAAAAGTACTTCAGGCATGGCTCACTTTTTGGGCTCCTGCCTTGTCTCTTGGGCCACCAAGAAACAAAATTCAGTAGCCTTGTCTACTGTTGAGGTTGAATATGTGGTTGCAGCCTCTTGTTGTGCCCACAGTTGCTTTGGATCAAGCACCAACTCCTGGACTTTGGTATAGATGTGGGATGCATTCCTATTTACTGTGATAACACTAGTGCAATTAGTATGACGAAGAACCCGGTTCATCACAAGAGAACTAAGCACATAGATGTTAGGCACCATTTTCTGAGGGACAACTATGAAAAAGGAATGATCTCAATCGAATTCTATGCTACTGATCGTCAAATTGCAGATATATTTACCAAAGCACTGAGTAGGGAGAATTATGAGAGAAACATGCTTGAATTAGGGATGATTAAGATCACCTAAATGAAAAACAAAAACAAAAAAAAAATGAAAAAAATGAATTTTTTTTTGTTAGAAAATTCAAATTAGGTACTTAATCAAATTAATTATTGCTCAGTATTATGTCTTTATTGCCATACTTTTCTGCCATGTATTAATATGATTCCCTAGTTGCTAATGTTGTTTCTCTATTTTTGTAAATTTAGACAAATAAAGGATTTTACCTGGATGAACCTGGTTCATCCATGCTGGTTCACATAACTGACAAGGTACGTTCTCATCTCCATACATGTATTAATTCAAGTACAGTCATACATGAGCAGGACTCTATCTATTTGTGGTTCGAATTCAATTCTCGTACTTACCCAAATAATGAACCAGTTTCAAGAAGTCCCATCTCACTTGATTAGCCTAGTTTTAGGGGGAAAGTAACTGTCCATTCAATGTCTAATCAAATGACAATTCCGAGTCGATTAGTATCCCACTTGAGTTAATACTCTTCCGTTGTAATCTCCCCAGCCATAAGTTATAAAAAGGCCATCATTACCTATTGCGCATAAAGCAACAGTCGAACCTTGTTCAACTCACTCAACTCACAATCTCTACTGCCTCCTGTCTTTCTTCTCTCTAAGCAATTAAAAATCATGTCGTCACCCCCACCAGCTTCTTCCGATTCATCTCCAAACAGAGATTATGATGGAGGCAACTATGAATCAGACTCAAATTCACCCTCAATGTATAGTTTCGAGTCTCCAGAAAAGTCGACAATCCTTGAACACCCTACAATCCCAGAACCCACACCAAACCCTACCCCAGCCCCCAAGCCTCATCGTGTAAAAGTTTTTGCACGCAAATCTGTGGCTTCTGGTTCAAGAGCCAAATTCTTGGAAAAAATTATAGCATGCTGAAGAAGGCTCCACACCAGAATCGTCCAATGAATCATTCAAATCAGCCAATGAAGATGAAGCACCTGGTTCAACCAGTGTTGAGAAAGGTAATTCTGATGCTATCTCTGAAATAAATACTGATCAACGATTTGTGTTGGTGGGGTCTGTGGTGGATGTTGAAGTGCCTAAAAGGCAAAGAAAATCTGGGAAAGAGAAACCTCTTGAGATCAAGGGAGATGTAAATGTGAAGGGATTGGGAGATGATGGTACCACACTGGCAATATGTGGTCCCATTCTTGAAAATCTTGAAGAAAATGTCACAATCTTAGGGGGAACTAGTGGAGTTGAGGAAACTGATGCTGGGTTGGAGAAATTGATGAAAGAAATAGATGAACACATTTCTTCTGGGGAAGAAACTTTGGCTGAAAGATTGAGGAAGTTGGGGGACTCATATAACCCCAAGAAAAAAAGGACTTCAAAGTCCAAGAAGTCTAAAGCCTCAGTTCCTTCAACGAAAAGGAAAGTTGTTAGTTCTGTTGAGGTACCTGTTCCTAAGGTACGTGCTACGCGAAATACTGTAAGAGAGGAGGAAGAGAAGTTAGAAAAGGCTCTACAAGAGAGCAAGAGGAAGAGGGTAGCAAAGGGAAAAGCAAAAGTTAGAGAGCCTATTGAGGCTGTTGCTATTGAAGAAGAGACGTTGGACCTGGTCCAACAAGAGGAGCAACTGGATCCACTTGTGGTTAGGACACCAAAACCCAAACAGGCTAAGTCTTCTTCAAAGAAGTCAGCTGTTGTGTCCGCTGCAACTCCAAGCACTGTCAAAAGGACCAGGTCCAAGCCAAAGAAAGTAAAAATTGCTGCTAAGGAGGATGATGATACAAACTGGAGTGAAGAGGAGAAGGAAATAGGAGAAGTGACTACTAATAGAGTTGCCATGTTTGGCAAGAGAACGATCTTGAAGGGAAAGTTGATGAAGGATTTTGAGGAGCCTGGAATGAGGTATCTACTGGATTTTCTGGCAGCGCAGGGCTGGAAGGACATGGTCCTTCGCATGGAAGGCAGGCTGGTCAGGGATGATGTTGTGGATTTCATGGGGAATGTCACAGTCATTAGAGGAAGGGTCACCTACTTGGTCAAGGGAGTTGAAGCCTCCTTTGATACTCAAGACATGGGTGTGATTCTAGATATTCCTGCTGAGGGGTATGAAGACTACACTAGGAAAATATGGCCTTGTTTAGATGGAATGTCCTCAGCACTCAGTATCATCAGATTCTTTTGCGATAATGAGAAGGAGCTTGAACCTAGGGCTGTGTACAAGAATGAGATGAATCCTGAGCATAAGCTTTTCTTTGAATTTGTGATCAAATTCATACTGCCCAAACAAAAACAAAGACACGTTGCTAATTACATAGATTTGACCCTCATGGAGTGTCTGTACATAGGCAAGCAGATAAATTGGCCATTGTTCATAATCCACCTCTTGGACAGACTGGTGAATGGGACTAAAGCTCATGCAATCCCCTATGGATTTATTCTGACTGCAGTTCTAACTCACTTTGGAGTTCCTGCGAAGAAGGCTGAGATGGATACAACCAAAGATTATTTTGGGAAGGACACACTGTTGTCTTGTGATTATATTGTCACTGCTCTGGCATATGAACCTGGTTCATCTCGGAAGCAGCCTATAAACACCAAGGTCCGTACTCTGGTGCAGGAAAGTGAGTTAAAGGATATGGAAATACTTTGATTGAAATCTCGATTAATTGAGGTGGATGTTGAGCTTGATGCTTTAAAAGCAGAACTTGCAACGGAGAAGGAGAAAAACGAAGGTGTTCTACACCAAATGCTGTCCCTCCTTCAAACCATGAACCCAACCTCGTCTGCACCCTCCCAGCCTTAGGTCTATCTAGTTCTTCCCAGTTATCTTTCAAGTGCCCAGTTTGGGACAGTGCCTAGCTTTTGTGGTTTCAATTTTTTTCTATTTTGCTCATGTTTTGATCATTTTTGCTTTAATCTGTTGGTTTTTGATGTGCAGTATTAAATCAATAAAGTTCGTTGATTTTAAAAATTGTCTAAATTTCTAATTTAGCTTACATTATTGGTTTCTTATGTTGATTAATCATGCTTGCACCTGCAGTTGCCTAAATTTGGCCATGAGTAAGAATTAAAAATTGGTAAGTTTCATTTTGAAACTTTTCCATGATGCCAAAAGGGGGAAGATGTGTGCTGGTTGTGTGCTGGTGTTGTGTTTTTTAAAAAAGTGATATTTGTAACCTAATGAACCTGGTTCTCAATGATTAATGCTTAAAACTATACAAAGTGTTTAAAGTGTATACATGATAAAAGCATAGAGTTTGTCATCATAAAAAATGGGGAATTTGTTGGCCCATGTCACTGAATGGGTTTTGAAGATTGACAAGTTGAACCAGGTCCATCAGAGCACACACATCTGAACGGAATAGTTGGCACAATAATTGTTCATGAATAGGAGATATTAGTGATTCCTGAGTATCAAAGAGCTAAAATGATGTCTACTAATACGAAAAGGTTGCAAACTGATAAAGAATATTGAAGTTGATTTCAGCAAGGACAGAAATAGAGAAGGAAGTTGAGTCATAGTCGAACTCGTATACCCAAGTAGAGTTGGATCATAATTGAACCATGTACTCAACAACTGACTCTATAAATACTCAATGTATTACTGCTGAAATTAGTGACGCACAAAGACAAAAGTGAATCAAGTTCTGAAGAGCAAAAGTTCCCAAGATATTTTGCAAGCAAAAATATTGTGCGAAGGCTAAAGTTCAACTAGAAGAAACAGTTTCGTCGTTGATATATTGAGTCTAGTTGGTTGTAGTAGGCGAGTTAACATCGTATCTTTTCAGCTTTCATAGAAGCAATTGTAATAGGTACATATTGTTCAAGTTAGAGTTAGCTTGAAATCTGTAGAAATTAGCTAGAGGCTAGTTGATACAAAGAGGATTAGAGTTAGTCCTCGGATTACAAAAAAGTTTATTTTGTAAGTCCGTTTGGCTCAGAGTTTTTAGTGAAGTTTTTGAGCAAATCCTACTGAGGAGTAGGTCGTGATTTTTTCACCTTTTGAGCCAGGTGTTTTCCACGTAAAAATCTCTGTGTCTTTACTTTACTGCTTTATTATTCCGCAACAGTAGAAAGTAGTACACCAAGAAGAACCAGATTCTTCTTATTAGACAACACTCGAAAAATTGGGTACTGCACAATTAGCTTATATTATTGTGTAGTATTGAAGTCTAAAACATCAGGATCATTTTGGTATAAAGTTTGTCGAGTTTTGGGACGTGGGCCGGGGGTCGAGTTTTTGCCAATTTTTGGGAATTGTGTATAAAGTTGATAATTTCGATTGGGTTTCATCTCCCTAGCATATTTTGATGGGATAAAGCTGACTTTGATAGATTCGGAGCACTCAGAAGTTGATTCGAGGGGCAAGCGTGTTGCGGAGTAGCTTTTCGGGCTAGTTTGAAGTAATTAATGTCTTTAAATCCTATTTTAAGGGTATGAAACCTCGAACTTTGCATCCTTTCACGATTTTGGAGTGACGCACAAACTGGATGACGAGTGTGGGGCATGCACGAATTGGAAATTCGGAAATTTGTTCCTTTTGAGGCAACTATTGAATTGCGAAACTACTTCTAAAGCATATGTTTTATAGTATTACTATGTTTTGATATATTTGGGCTGTAAGCCATGTCTGGGGCCTAGTGCTGATCTGTCTTAACCCTTTGGGGTTTATTTTACTGATATTCCTAATTTATAAATTATGAATTTCCCACTCAGTCTTTCCTGATAAATTATTTTGACACTCAGAGTTTATTGGAATTATTTCTTGAAATGAAATACTGTTTTGGGTCGAGAACCCGTTTATTTATGGTCCGAGTGGAATGTCGAGAGTTTCTGACTGAGTGAGGCTGGGGGCCAATATTGTGAGGATATTTATGATATGAGAGAGGCCGAGAGCCTGAGAGATGATTGTCATGACTTAGTTGTTTATAGCGCTTGGGCTGTAGGAGCCCTTCCGGAGTCTTTACACCCCCATTGAGCGCATGTACCTACTGAGTGCGAGTGCCGAGTGCCGGGTGACGAGTGATTGGGAGGCATGAGTGACTGTGAGGTGCTGAGTGACTATTACTGAGTGATGGATTATGAGTGATGATATGGCCCGCAGGGCAGTTTTATAATACTATTTTTGCTGAGTTTTGATTATGATTCATTTCATTCGTTTACACTGACATTTTGGGAATTTTATTGAGGAACATATGAGAATTATACTTGTTCAAGGATTTTTAAGGAAATTGGTTTTTCAAACTTATGTATTAAATGTATACTTTATTAAGAGCCGGTATTTTACTATTTGTGGATTGGTGTTCTGTGCTGTGTGTTTCTTATCTCTAGACTTGATTTATTTTCTTTACTACTGAGTTGGCGTACTCATCATTACTCCCTGCACCCCTGTGTGCAGATCTAGTACTGGTTCTGAGCAGTAGTCACTTGCATCCGTTCGACATCAGCTTTGGGATTTTGAAGTAGCTGTCCAACGTCCACAACTTCTCCATTTCCCTTATTTCATTTAGTATTTAGTATTTTGTTCTGAGACAGTGTATTATGAAGTTAGCAGTATAAGTCTTAATCTTAGATTCTCGTGATCAGTTGACTCCAGTTCTAGGGATTAGTTTCGACTATCATATTACTTATGCTTTGTTCAAAACATAGAGAAGTTTTATACTTGTTATGGAATATTATAAATGACTTTGGGAAATTTTATTAAAGGAAATGTGTAGTTATGTGATTGTGGCTAGCCTAGTCCCACGATAGGCGCCATCACGCCCTGGTAGGATTTTAGGGTCGTGACAAGTTTGTATCAGAGCTCTAGGTTGCATAGGACTCAACGGTCATGAGAAGGTTTAGTAGAGTCTTGCGGATCGGTACAGAGACGTCTGTACTTATCTTCGAGAGGCTATAGAACTCTTAGGAAAAAGATCATTTCTTGAATTCTGTCGTGCCAATCTGTTACTTCTGGAAATCTAAACTCTTGTTGTTTCATTCTCTCACAGATGGTAAGGACACGCGCTACGGATCAGGGTGACCAGACACCAGCTGGACCCACAAGAGGTCGAGGCCGTGGTAGGGGTAGTGGACCAGCCCGCGCAGTAGCCGGGACAGGTTCAGAGGATCCCCCTACTATTCAAGATCAGGTTCCCACCGCGGGTACTCTAGCGGGACAGGCTCAGGCACCGACAGTGCCCATAGTTATTTCGGGTCTTCAGGAGACCCTAGCTCATTTTTGACAGTGTGTACTAGCTTGGATCAGGCAGTTGCTGTGTCTACTACTGCCGTTACATCTTAGACCGGGGGAGGTACTCGGACTCCAGCTACCCGGATACTTGAGCAGGTTGTATAGGGCCTTCGGACATCGGGGGCAGTCCCAGCCGAGCCGGTTGCTCCAGTTCAGGACTATGTGGTCCCAACTATGCCCGAGGATGAGCAGCGCAGGCTGGAGAGGTGCAGTAGACTTCAACCTCTGACTTAGGGGTGTGCATTCGAATAAGTTTTATCGATAAATCGAATTGATTATTTGTTATCGGTTTATAGATATCAGTTTATCTATTTATTGATTTCAATTTCGATTATGAAATTTACCTTATCGAGTTATCGATTTCGATTTTGAAATTTTCCTTATCGAGTTATCGATTTTGATTTTGATTTTGTCCTCTTCGTTATCGGTTTATCGATAAACCGATAAGATATACTAAAAAGACAAATATACCCTTATTCTACAATACCATTTCCTTTACCCTAAGTCCCTAACCCTATTATTTCCTCTACCTACTCTTCAGCGCCGCTTTTACCTTTCTCTCTCTCTCCCGTGAACTTCAAACCCAACAGATGTTCACCAACTTTAGAGCAAATGGTCCTTATTATTGCTTTAGTATCCAATATTGTCTACGGTCGATAGGGCACAAGGAGTTTCCGGCTAGTCTTAATGGTTATAATGATAACACTTGGGTTTGGATAAAGTTAACCATAAAGGAGATGGAATCTGGGTGCGTTTGGACAATCACTTGGAAAAGCGTTCAGATTCAGAAATCTACAAGGTACAGGTATAAATATTATGAGCCTTGTTGTATGTTGTCTTTTCAAGTACGCGGAGGAACAAGATAGTCTACTGATATTGACAATCTTCGAGGAAGAACATTATCTTCAAGCGTATTTTGCATCTATAGGAAACATTTCAAAGAAAAGTTTTTTGTTACTGTGTAATAATCAAAGTATTGTATGGATGATAATCTGTAATAAGATTTAGCATGTTCAAATAGTGTTGGTGGCATACATTTGATCCCTTACTTTAGTTTTGTTGCATGTTCTTGTTGACACAATTTTTATGTTATAAACGGTGTTCGTCTTATTTTAGCTTCTTTTTGTCCATATTAGTTAGACGTTTTTATAGCGATATACTTTCCATGGAATCCCGTAAATTTTCTTATTGGTGTAATCGATAACCGATTGATAAGCCCCAAAAATTGATAAATCGAAATCAAAAAAATTGAAACCTTATTGAAACAATAACGATAATCATATGTATAAATCGATAATCGATAAGTAATTATCGATAAGGGTAAAAAACGAATCGATAAATCGGATGCACATCCCTACTCTGACTTTCAACGGTGTAGAGGGCGAGGATGCCCAAGGTTTTCTGGATAAATGTCAAAGGATACTTCATACAGCTGGGATTCTAGAGACCAGTGCGGTCTCATTTGCTACATTTCAGTTTGCTGGTGCTGCCTTCACTTGGTGGGAGGAATTTGAGAGGCGTAGGCCGGTTGGTTCAGCACCCCTCACATGGCAGCAATTTTCCACGATCTTTCTGGAGAAGTATGTTCCTTAGTCCCAGAGAGAGGAGCAGCGCATGCAATTTGAGCAGCTGCGCCAGGGGGAGCTATCTGTTACACAGTACGAGATGCGATTTTCTGAGTTGGCTAGGCATGCTTCTGAGTTAGTCCCTACGGATAGGGAGAGGATCAGGAGATTTGTAGATGGTCTCACTTACCAGCTCTGCATTTTGATGACCTGGGAGAGAGTCGACATTCGAGCAGGTTTTTGACATTGCTCAGGATATTGAGTCGGTTCGCAGGAAGGAGCGTGAAGAGGGCGGCCAAGAGGCCTCGGGGGTCAGGTAGATTCAGTGGTGTCCTTTCCAGAGGGCAGTTTCAGCACAGCAGAGGTCTCCCAATCAGACCTCCTCAGCCAGCTCACCCAGCCTATAGTGGCGCATCTTTGGGGCAGGATCCCCGCAGCTCCTATCCGGGCCGTTCATTCTTTAGTGCCCTTCCATCTCAGAGCTCCTCTAGAGCATCATCATTCTAGGGTTCTTCTATGCATGGTTCATCTGGTAGCTATCCTAGTGGCAGGGGTTCTCTTCAGTCCCCATCTCCAGCCCTGGGGAGCTGCTTTGAGTGTGGGGAGTTTTGTCATGTATGGAGGCAGTGCCCTCGTCGTTTTGGTAATTCATCTCAGCAGAGGGTTCAGCCCTCAACTTCAGCCCCAGTCACTTCACCGCCCACCCAGGCAGCCAGGGGTGGAGGTTAGGCAGACAGGGGCCGCCCTAGAGGGGGAGGTCGAGTAGGTGGAGGTCAGCCACGTATCTATGTACTCCCAGCTAGGCCTGATGCTATGGCCTCCGATGCGGTGATTACAGATACTACCTCAATCTATCACAGTGCTTCTTTGGCTTTATTTGACCCTAGTTCCATGTACTCTTATGTTTCCTCCTATTATGCTCCGTTTATGGGCGAGCTTCGTAAGTTTGTGACCCACTTATATGTTTATCCCTATTGGGATATTTGAAGATGTGAGACTGTGTCTGCAATTTTATTTTGTACACCATTGAGGACTACAAGTCTAAAAGTAATGTTTATTATTCACTATAGTGAGTTTAATGTGTTTCAGAAGAATTGATTTCAATTTTTATGAGTTATATGCCCTACCAGTATGAGGGTTCGTTACGTGTTATGAAAATGTTTACGAAATTTATCGAAAATAAGAATGAAATGAAATTGAAAATTTCAGTTTGAACAATGTGAAATATTTATACCGGGCTGCAAGCCGCAGTGGAGGTTATGTAAGGACGAGGTCCTTGTGATAAGATATTTATGAGTTTAAATTCTCCCTTCGTGAAGTTTAATTTTTGCGATAATATTAAAAAGGGAGTCATGCCTGTTAGGCTTATTTGATAATTCTTGTATAATTTATGTTCATATTCAGCTATTTTCATGCTGTAAACATTGAGTTTTAGCTTATGATATGAGTGGCCTAGGTGGCGTTAAATGTGACTCAGTAATCCGAGTAAGTAATCATGAGATCTTCATGCTTCACATTCTGTTGTCAGTATTGTGAAAATTTGAAATGAGGTGGTGGTTAATATGAGATTAATTGATGATGCTAGAATTAATTATGAACAACTTTAAAGACTAGAGATGTGGTGATGAACATACATATGATGTGCATCATATTCTGATATTATTGTGATAATACAAGGCTTGTAATGTTGATATTGGTGTTATTAATATATACATTGTGGATGTATTTCTAGGAGTTGTTTTGGTGTTACTCTGGCATGTGGATAGTCCCAATTACAGGGGAGACTCTGCCGAAATTTCTGAATAATTTGGGAATTAAAAGAATTTGGGAGATTAAGATGTGCAAAAGAAGAGATAAGTTATGTTATGTGGTTTTGGGTGAATGATCCTAAGCGGGGGAGAATGTAATATCCCAGAAAATTTCGAAGTACTTCAACACTATCATTTGTGCATAGGCACGAATTGCAATAGCCAGTTGAGACTAAAAACCATGCGTTGTTGTGAAAATTAGGCCTTTTGAAAATGTTGGAGTGTAAGAAATTGATCTTAAAGTTTTTACAAATATGAATAAAAGGAATAATCTCAAATACGATGGCGTGGAATAAAAAACGTATGATGACCCGAAAGGTCATCTTATGTAAAGTTAATAATGACGGTGTTCCGAGGCCCCGAAAGCCTCTGTTAATCTCACCTCGATGTGCGTGCGCAGCCTGGGCGCGTAGCCGGGAAGCCTTTATGTGAAAACTGGATAAAGAGTTAGATTTATGATAATTAATTGAATAAAGTTGACTTTGGTCAACATTTTGGTAAACGTACCCGGATCCGTGATCTGACGGTCCCGGAAGGTCCGTAGGAAAATATGGGACTTAGGCATATGCCCGGAATCAAATTCCGAGGACCCAAGTCTGAGAAATGAATTTTTAAAGAAAATTATTGTCTGAAAATAATAAAGGCTTATGAAAATGAACCTTGATGTGAAACCTGTGCTGCCGGTCCCGTATTATTGTCTCGGAGCTCGGAACAGGTTCAATATGTGTTATTTAAGTTATCTGTGAAATTTGGTAAGAAACGGACTTGATTTGACGGGTTTCAGATCAAAATGAGAAAATTTAGAGTTAATGAAGTTTTGAGGATTTTCATAGAATTTGAAATTTGGTTTGGAATGTGATTTTATGTTCCCGAGGTCCGAATGAAATTTCGAGATAGAGGATATTTCCGTTATGTCATTCATGACTTGTCTGCAAAATTTGGGGTCGTTCTGGGTAGTATAGGTCGGTCCGTCGCGTTGTTATAGAAATCAAGAACTTAGAAATCCTTAAGTTTGATCCTAGGGGTTTTGAGGGGTGATTATTTGATTTAGCGTTGTTTGGGGTGTTCCGAAGGCTCGAGCGAGTCCGTATTATTAGTTAGGACTTGTTGGTATAGTTGGACGGGGGCTCGGGTGGGCCCAGGTTCCCCCCGGACACCACACGAGGCCTAAAACCAGCTGAAGATGCAGCTGATCTGCTGTGACCGCTGGTGCGGTTGCCCAGCCGCAGGTGCGGGACCGCTCCTGCGGTCCCAGCCTCGCAGATGCGAAGGTTCCGCAGGTGCGGTCTCCAGCTCCGCAGGTGCGACCCCAGCCCCTCTTGCCCAATTCTGCAGGTGCGAGCCCCAGCTCGCAGGTGCAAGACTCGAGGTGTGGTCCTCGAGCCGCAGTTGTGGAATCCATATAGGCCAGGCAGTGAAATTTCATTTAAACACGGGATTTAGTCATTTCTTCACTTTTCCATCTTCTTCCTTGTGTTATTTGGGAGCTTCCAAGAGGGCCTTCAACTTAGTACTCGAGGTAAGTAAATTCCCTATCTAGCATTAGTTTCAAACATTAATGCCTAGTTAAATTCCCTACTAAATTATGTAAAATCATAGGATCAGGTAGTAATTTTAGGGTTCTCGAGGATTTAGTGATTTTTCCATTTTAGGCCATGAATTCAAGTAGAAATCACACCTCAATGATCCTTAGGCTATGGGTGAGTGATCCTTCGAGAATTTTGGAATTTGAACATGCGGGACCGGGGTTGGAATTTGGTAATTCTTCAAGAATAGCGATTTTATTGAATAGCTAAGATAACTACCCGCATTGTGCATGCATTGATATTATTTTACACCTTTTGGCTAGTTGAGAGTCCTCGGGTGTGGAGTTCGGAGTTTCGGGCGCAATTGTGGTCCGAGGGGTAGATTCGACACGAGGTGAATCTCCTTTCTAACCTTGTAAGAGGGAATTGTCCCCATAGGTGATGTATATGTTATGTGTAAATTGTTTGGGGGATACGTACGCGCCAAGTGACGAGAGTCCGTACGTAGCGGCTATTATTGTTATGTTCGGGTAGTTAGGCCCACATCATGCCTTATATGCTTCCTCGTAATGCCTTATATGCTTCCTCGTAATGCCTTATAGGCTTCCTTGAAATGCTCTACATGATTCATTGTGACGCCATATGTACTATGAGATTATGTCTGGTATAGTATTGTTCCTCTGAGGATTTATGGAAATTGTTGAATGGAAAGGAATTTGTTGTAAAAAGTATTTGTGATATATATATGAGATCGGGTCGTATGCCACGGCAGAGTTGAAAAAGTAATTGGGGTGTATATATGGGATCGGGCCGTACGCCACGGCAGAGTTGAAAAGGAATTGAATATATATGGGATCGGGCCGTACGCCACAGAAGTGTTGAGAAGTATTTGTGATATACATATGGGATCAGGCCGTACGTCACAATGAGTTTAGAAGGTACCTTATGGGAGCAGGCCGTACGCCACGACGGATCTAAGAATTTGTGATTATTGTTTCGTTCGGTGGTCTTACCCTTGAAAGTGCTTTATTGTTTAGATTTCTGCTCTTAATATGTACTTGTTGCTTATTTCCTGACATGCCTACTGTATTTCTTTATATTCTATCATATGTTGTTATTGTTGGACCTTAGTGAGTATCGAGTCGACCTCTCGTCACTACTTGTTCGAGTTTAGGCGGGATACTCACTGGGTACATATTTATTTAATATGTACTCATGCTGCGCTTCTGTACTTAACTGTACAGGTTCCGAGGCTGGTGCTTCTGGTTATTAGACCGGAGATAGATCCTGAGCTCGTGGACCTGAATTCACGGTGAGCTGCTTCCTCTGGCGATTCCCAACAGCACCATGGCATTTTCTCTTACTTTTGTTATTTTCCCGTCTATTTCATCCAGACTGTGGATTTGTATATATATTACTTTCCTTTGTATATTCCATTAGTATGCCAATGACACTCGTGAGACTAGTTCCTGGAACATGCGTAGTGTATATATATTTTGGGTTGGGTTGTACATGCATGCATATGCTTTATTTTAGCCATGTAGTGTTATGCCCTATTTCCATGTCAAGCTATCATCATGTTTAACTGTTTAAAATTTGTAGATGTTGACTTGTTTAATTAGATGGAAGGGTAACACTTAGTGTAAATTGTGTTGGCTTTCCTAACCCCGTCATTGGGCGCCATCACGACCTGGATTAGGATTCTGGGTCTTGACACAATGAGTATAGGTGTAAAAGTAAAATCATCAATTTGGTAACCTCATAATAATTCTTAGAACATTCGAGGACGAACGCTTCTTTAAGAGGTGGAGAATGTAACGACTCGGCTTGTCGTTTTAAGAATTTATACTCCGTTCAGTAACTTAAGGTCTCGAGTAGTTTCGCAATATGTATTATGACTTGCTTGTGCAGTCAAGTTTAGTTTTCGAAAGATTCGGAATTTAAATTAAAGAAAAATTCTCATTTCGAAGCTTAAATAGAAAGAGATAACCGGAGAGTTGATTTTTGAGTAAACGACCTCAGAATCAGGATTTGAAGATTCCAGCAGGTTTGTATGATGACTTCGGACTTGAGCGTATGTTCGGATCGGGTTTTGGATGACCCGTGAGCATTTCGGCGCAAATTGTAGAAATTAGCATTTTAGAAGAAATTTTATAAGTCTGGGTTGAAGTGCATTTCGGTGTTATTGATGTACGCTTGGGGTTCTGAGTCTGGGATTAGATCTGTATGGTGATTCTGGAGTTCGAAGCGCGATCGGAAGTGAATTCGGAGATCCGTAGGTCATTTTGAAGTCATTTGGCTAAAGATAGAAATTTGAAGGTTTTTGAGAAGTTTGACCGAGAGTTTGACTTTTTGATATCGGGGTCGGATTCCAATTCCGAAAGTTGGAGTAGGTCCGTAATTTTGAATATGATTTGTGTGCAAAGTTTGAGGTCAATCGGACGTGATTTGATAGGTTTCGGCATCGAATGTAGAAGCTTCAAGTTCTAAAGTTCATTAAGCATGAATTGGGGTGCGATTCATGATTTCGACGTTGTTTGATGTGATTTAAGGTCTCGAGCGAGTTCGTATCATGTTTCGGGACATGTTGGTATAATTGGTTAAGGTCCCGAGGGCCTCGGGTGGATTTCGGAAGGTTAACGGAATGGATTTCGGGCCAAAATAGCAGCTGAAATTTCTGCTGCAAATCTGTTTTGGACAGCAACTGATGCATCGAAGAGCTAACTTTGGAAGCGTATATATCAAAATCTATAAGGAATCTAAAAAGTTGTATCCCTTGCATTCTAGTTTTCATAAAGTTAAACCATTCATGATTTGGACATTTGATCAGAAAGCAATGATCGATTGAAGATGGCTAGTGAAGCAGTTTCGACAGAATTTACTGATGCATGGGGCCGACTTGGGAAGCTCATATCTCGGAATATATAAAGAGTTATATGGTGTACAACCTATCAAATGAAGGATCTTCGAGCCTAGTTTCTAAATCTTCAAACCGCTTGTCATTTGGATATTTCTACAAGGAGTTATGGGCGTTTTAATAAAAGGTGTACAACAGGGGAAAGTTATAATTGGATGTACAACCTGCACAGCGCAAGGTACAACTCGATGAAGCCTGGACGATTTTGGAGAAGTCAAGGAGAGATTTTCACCAAGAAACACTAGGTAAGTGATTTCTTCCTATTTTTGAGTTAAATATGTGATTAAGGACCTAATTAGTAGTGTTTAATTGGGGAAACTCAGTGGAAAAGAGAGGATTAGGGCTTGAGTTTAAGAGACCTTCTAGGGGTGATTTGAGGGATGAATTGGACTCCGATTTCAGCGTTATTTATATGTACAGACTCGTGAGATGATGAGGATCATTTTGATATAAAGTTTGTCGAGTTCCGGGACGTGGGCCTGGGGGTCGGGGTTTTTCCAATTTTCGGGAATTATGTATAAAGTTGACAATTTTGATTGAGTTTCATCTCCCTAGCGTATTTTGATGTGATAAAGCTGACTTTGATAGATTCGGAGCACTCAGAAGTTGATTCGAGGGGCAAGCGTGTTGCGGAGTAGCTTTTCGGGCTAGTTTGAAGTAATTAATGTCTTTAAATCCTGTCCTAAGGGTATGAAATCCCGGACTTTGCATCCTTTCACAGTTTTGGAGTGACACACAAACTGGATGACGAGTGTGGGGCGTGCACGAATTGGAAATTCGGAAATTTGTTCCTTTTGAGGCAACTATTGAATTGCGAAACTGCTTCTAAAGCATATGTTTTATAGTATTACTATGTTTTGATATATTTGGGTTGTAAGCCATGTTTGGGGCCTAGTGCCAATCTGTCTTAACCCCTTGGGGGCTATTTTCCTGATATTCCTAACTTATAAATTATGAATTTCCCACTCAGTCTTTCCTGATAAATTGTTTTGACACTCAAAGTTTATTGAAATTATTTATTGAAATGAAATACTGTTTTGGGTCGAGAACCCATTTATTTATGGCCCGAGTGGCATGGTGAGAGTTCTGAATGAGTGAGGTCGAGGGCCAATAGTGTGAGTATATTTATGATACGAGAGAGGTCGAGAGCTTGAGAGATGATTGCCATGACTTGGCTGTTTATAGCGCTTTGGCTGTAGGAGCCCCTCTGGAGTCTGTACACCCCCACTGAGCGCATATACCTACTGAGTGCGAGTGACGAGTGATTGGGAGGCATGACTGACTGTGAGGTGCTGAGTGATGGATTATGAGTGATGATATGGCCCGAGGGGAGGTTTTATAATGCTATTTTTGCTGAGTTTTGATTATGATTCATTTCTTTATTTTACACAGACATTATGGGAATTTTAGTGAGGAACATTGGAGAATTATACTTGTTGAAGGATTTTTAAGGAAATTGGTTTTTCAAACTTATGTATTAAATGTATACTTTACTAAGAGTCGGATTTTACTATTTGTGGATTGGTGTTCTTTGCTGTGTGTTTCTTATCTTCAGACTTGATTTATTTTCATTACTACTGAGTTGGCGTACTCATAATTACTCCCTGCACCTCTGTGTGCAGATCCAGGTACTGGTTCTGAGTAGTAGTCACTTGCGTCCGGTCGACATCAGCTTTGGGATTTTGAGGTAGCTGTCCAACGTCCACAACTTCTCCATTTCCTTTCTTTCATTTAGTATTTAGTATTTTGTTCTGAGACAATGTATTATGACAGTAGGAGTATTAGTCTTAATCTTAGATGCTAGTGATCAGTTGACTCCAGTTCTGGGGATTAGTTTCGACTGTCAGATTGCTTATGCTTGGTTCAAAACTTAGAGAAGTTTTATACTTGTTATGGAATATTATTAATTATTTTGGGAAATTATTTTAAAGGAAATGTGTAGTTATGTGATTGTGGCTAGCCTAGTCCCACGATAGGCTCCATCACGACCTGGTATGATTTTAGGGTCGTGACACCTTGGGTGGATTCCGGGTGTTTAAAAGACTAGTTTTGGACTTGAAAGATTTCAGAAATTTCTGGTGTCTTCAATTACTGGTTTCCTCTTATGCGGTCGTGCAGGAGGAGATGCGATCACGAAGCCTTGAATTAGGCAGTCACCTTTTTGTTCTATGCAATCGCGGGAGCTCGTCCCTGATCGCGAAGTTTGCGTGGCCATTGATACGCGAACGCGTAGCCCTTTCCACGTTCGCAGTGAAGAAGAGAGGACCTGAGCAGTGGGAGGATTTACTCTAAGCGGTCGTGTGGAGTGTTGCGTGATCCCGTAAGTCAGCATGGCAGTGGTACGCGTTAGCGAATAGATATTCGCGTTCGCGTTGAGTATTTTTAAACGGTTGGAATTTTTTCTACGCGATCACATGTGATGTTCCGCGATCGCGTAGTGTGAAAACCTTGGCAGAATATAACATTTAAAAATCAAGGGTTTAGACATTTTTAATATAACTCGAGATAGAGAGCTCGGATTTGGAAAAAGGTTTGAGAGATTTTAGGGGCATCGATTGGGTAATGATTCTTCACTTTGTTTTGGTTATATCTCACTAATCTATCATTAATTCCATCCTTTAATTTCATATTTGGGTTGAGAAAATTGGAAAAAAATGGGAAAATTTCTTCAACCAATTTTTTTGGTTTTGATTGAGATTTAGACATCTGATTTTGAGTAATTTTGGTACAAGTAAACTCGTGAGTGAAGGAGTGTTAATATTTTGTGAATTTTACCTGATTTCGAGACATGGGACCGGGTCGACTTTTCGGGCTGTTATCGAAATTCTTGTTAAAGTCTTGATTTCATTAATTAGATTAGTCTGTTATAGTTGTATTTATGACATGTAATTGCTTTTTGCTAGATTTGTGCCGTTCGGAGTCGGATAATCGAGGAAATGACATTCTTATTGATTGATTGAGCTTGGTTCAAGGTAAGTGGCTTGCCTAACCTTGTGGGGGGG
>ML297145.1:0-27055 GCA_005239495.1 Nicotiana undulata | reverse complement strand
TACATAAATAAATAAATAAGGTACATGCTGAGCAGTAAATCATATGAGAAAATACATCAAGTACGGACAAGTAATCAACAAACATGTAACTGATCTTAAACATGATCTTTCTTTGTAAATTGATCATAGGTATCACTTGTTTCCTTTCTCATTATCGGAAATGTCTTATCTTATTATCTCAATTGTTCACTTCCCAGTACTCAGTACTTTTTCTCAACACACCATCGTACGATCCCAACACAATGCAATGCTTATGTATGTATATATATACGTATATAACCGACACGGACAAGACTATCGGCCGAAGTCATAAGGGTGGGTCATAAGGACTGACTCGGTCATAAAGCTCCACACGCTCGCGAATCATACCTGCGACTCGTGCGCTGACTCGATAAAATCTCCACGATCGCGAATCATCCATGCGACTCGTGGGCAAATATCTCTCCCTGCTCGCGAATCATTCATGCGACTCAGGGGCCAATGACATATATATATAATCTCCCGATCACGAATCATACCTGTGACTCGGGGCCAATGATGCAAAGTAAAACTCTCCCCGATCACGAATCATGCCTGTGACTCGGGGGCCAAAGAAAATATAAGTTCTCCCCGATCACGAATCATACCTGTGACTCGGGGGCCAATGAAATTAGTAGTATAATTCTCCCTGATCACGAATCAAACCTGTGACTCCGGGGCTAGTAAAATAGGTCCAATCTCTCCCTGATCACGTATCAAACTTGTGACTCAGGGGCTAGTAAAATATAAGTGTAATTCCTCCCTGATCACGAATCAAACCTGTGACTCGGGGGCAATGAAAATATAAGTTCTCCCCGATCACTAATCATACCTGTTACTCGGGGGCCATGAATGCGTATATATGACGGCATGAATGCATATATATATGGGTATATTTAGCCACCGTGGTACTGACTCGCCCACACTCAACGGGATCGGATACTCACATCTCACTTGATAGCCAAAGTTAGGATTTTTATCATATTATCCTCTTTGCTCACAATATTACCATGATTGGAACAATTCAAATACAAGAAGGAAATTTTAACCACCTTCATTTAGCTCAACAACTCATTGTCAAGATTTATTTCATTAGTCAAGTATAAGAAGGAATTTTAACCACCTTCATTTAGCTCAACGGCTCATTATCTCATTTACTCTTTGCTCTGTATCAATTATATCAGGAGTAACACAATTACTCAATTGATGGAGTTCAAAATTCTTATCTTAATATTATGTACATTAAATTCGCAGCTATCATAGCTCTATTTCATCAAATATCAGTAATAACTTGTACAAAACATCAGATAATATCAAACAACAATTAGAACATGCCCGTGGGTCCTACGGCTACCCAACATACAGTATAGATTCCATGCACGGACTCTCGTCACGTGGTGCGTACGTAGCCCCCTCAACAAACACAATTAGCAACAAGGAGCCTAGGGGGCATTTCCCCCTTACAAAGTTTGGAAAGGAGACTCACCTGGACAAGTGCTCCTCTGGCCAACGGGCCAATCAACAAGACGCACGAATCCTCCGAATCACCCTCGATGGCTCGACTAGCCAAAAGCACATAATTATATCAATTTAGGAATATTTGAGGAGGATTTATCAAATATTTCCTCAAAAACGTATTCTTGACGTACTTTGGAAATTCAACTCCGAGCCTCGGCGTCCGGAAAAATATATCTCTTGAAGGAGCGCGCTATACGTCGCCTAAGGATCAAGATTGACTCAGTTAATCATCCCTCCATGGCCCAAAAATCATAATTCACATATTCATCAAAACCCTCTATTCTCCCGAACAATTTCTTATGAATTTCAATGAATTAGGAAGAGGAAATTCTCAAAGGACGGAAGAAATTGACATGCGGAGGGTTACGGAATCACTTACCTGAGTTTCTAGGCCGAAATACCCGTTCTGGAGATCTTGGGGTCGTCAACAATGGAGTAAATATGATTTTTGGGAAAAAAATCACGACTTGGGCTTTTAATAGGACTGCCCAGCAGTTTCCGCACCTGCGACTTTTGGATTGCAGGTGCAGACTCGCACCTGCGGAATATTGGGTCGCGCCTGCGGAAAAAGGCCTGGGCACTGGGGGATTTCTCGCACCTGCGGACTTTGGATCGCATGTGCGGACTCGCACCTACGGGAAATTTCTCGCACCTGCGATGGCCTGGGCCCCTGGGGAAAGTCGCGCCTGCGGAGCCGCGCCTACGGGAAGGGGATCGCCCCTGCGACTGGAGCCGCACCTGCGAAGGCATTTCCGCTGGTGCAAACCTCGCGCCTGCGGCTCATGGACCGCAGGTGCGGTCGCACCAGTACATTCCCACCAGCTATGAGTTTTGCTGGTTTTTGACCCCGATCGGGGTCCAGGAGACCCCTGGGCCCACCCAAGCCCTCGACAAATTATACCAACGAGTCCCAAATCACATGATGGGCTCGCTCGAGCTCCTAGAACACTAAAAACATCATTCAAACCAAGAATCACTCTCCAAAACCCCTTAGATCAAACTTAGGATTTCAAGAAAAATCAAATTGCTCATCAATACGCCGAACGGGTCTATACTGCTCGGAATGACCCCAAATTTTGCGGACAAGTCATAAATGACTATACGGAACTATTGTCAGTTTCGAAATTCCATTCGGACCATGATATCATGAGGTCCAATTCCAGGCTGAATTCCAAATCACAGGAAATCCTAAATTCCAATTCAGGTGCCAAAATACTCCCGGGTCATCAGAAACCCAGGGCGAACACACTCCCAAGTCTGAAATCATCAATCGGAGCTTCTAGAGCTGTCAGAACTCGATTCCGAGGTCATTTGCTCAAGATGCTGCTCGGAACCAAAATCAGCCAAATAGGCTAGCCTTCAGGAACCAAGTGTTCCTGAACTGGCCAAATCACTTCTGAATCTCGAACTACTTGCCCACACAAGTCATAAGGCACGAGTAGTCTCTATGGAAAAAGTCATTCACGGGAACGGAGTCCCAACACACAAAACGATCGTCTGGGTCGTTACAGATAGAGTTTAGGAAGTTGAGTTCTTATAGCTGATCTCTACCACACGATCTAGAGTAAGAAGAAAGAGTGACAGTCCTAAATGCCATGTAGTCTCCTGCTTATAAGTGTGGTGCACAACACACCTATAAACAAGACTCTACTAGACACGGCTTGTAGACTCCCTTGGACAGAACTACTCTGATACCACTTTTGTCACGCCCCGATCCTGGGGGGCGAGATCGGCACTCTGTGCCTCACCTATCCTTGTGTACCAACTTGCGACTAAGGGACTCTAAACTTATAATGTCATACTTTGGCCATAGGCCACATTGCAAGAAAATTGCGTATGCGGACTAAACATTAATATAAAGCTGGACCGACAAGGCCGTCATAACTACTACAGTTGGCAAACCAACAAAATATACATACAAGGCCTACAAGCCATAAATATTGCATTAACTGACATGTTATGTCTACAAGCCTCTACTGATGGATATACAGTGATTGGAATAGGTCCCCAACCTACTCATAACATATATACACAAGATGTACATAAAGCTTTAGACCCGAAAACTCAGAAGGGCATGTAGCTTACCGATCAAGCTAAACTCGGGCAACACCTAATGAGGGGGTCTACTCGTCTATCTGTCTGAACCTGCACGCATGAAATACAGCGCCCCCAAAAAAGGGACGTTAGTACGAAATAATGTACCGAGTATGTAAGGCAATATACTGAAAGCTGAAACTGAATTGATAATATAATAACTGAAAGTAACTAGGAGTCAAAGATAATCTTACGATAAGCTCACCTACTGATACTGACTCAACTTTCTCAATATAGTAAGTAAATTAACAATCTGACCTTATAAGGCTCGGTATATGTACATGCTCTTTCGTAGTAGGCTCGCTCATAAGCTCTTAGCCATACTAGGCTTTGTATCTCGGCCATGTTAGGCTCGCTCATAGGCGCTATGCCATAGTAGGCTCGGTATATAACTTACCATCTGATTAGAGGTTGCCCAATAGGGGCCTGCCCATCGATTATATCTCGATGGTAGTGAAAATACTATAATACGGTATATATAGACTCTCTGCTTTCTTGACTGAAAAAAGACAATACTCAATTGAATAAAGTCCCAATAAGGGAGAATATTATGACATAGGAGACTAGGATAATGTATATAAATTCAGGAGTATGAACTTCGTTTTATGCCTCACTATCAAACATATGTAATTACGAAATCATGCCAAAATGAAGGAAAGGTTTACCCTTAAAATACCTGAGCCGATTCTCTTGACAATCCTTCTAACACATGCCAATCGCGAAGAAACACGTAATGGCGGATTGGAGTAGGAAAAAATCCATATGATATTATTGAGAAAGATTGCACCGTACTCTCTTATAATTAAAAAAATCTCACGTTACTTTGAATTGTTGAAGATCTTACGTGCTTATGTGATACATGCATATGCATATTTGAATACTCACATTACTTAACATTTTACTTACAAAATCATTCTTACCAAATCTTACTTACCCATCTTACTTATAAAGTCTTAATGTTTAAGATGCCTTATATGTGGATGTGGCAGCCACCACAAACCTTAATGTAACGACTCGGTCAGTCGTTACGTAGAACCTGCATTATAATTACTGTATTTGACTTGTCATAGGTTGGTTATTCCATTATTGATGTGTTAGAGTTGATAGGCTTGAAATCAGAATGGTTAAATGAGAATTCAGTCACTTAGTCCTTAAGAATAGCCTTAAAATGAGAAAAAGTCAATTAAGAGTTGACTTATTGGTAAACGACTCCAGAATATGAATTTTATAACTCGAATAGCTTCATTAGGTGATTTGGGACTTAGGAGTGTGTCCGGAATAATTTTGCGATGCCCGCTGTAGTATTAGGCTTGAATTGGCGAAAGTTAGTTTTTGGCGATTTCCGGTCGGCAGTGGAAAATAGGCTATCGGAGTTGGAATGGAATTCTGACAGTTGGAACATGTTCATAATGTCATTTTTGGCTTTTCTGCAAAATTTCAGGTCAAACGGAGTTGATTTGGATAGTTTCAGCATCATTGGTGGATTTTAGAAACATCAAAGTTCTTAGGCTTGAATCCGATGTGAATTTGGTGTTTTGATGTTAGTTTTGGTGTTTTGAGAGTGCAACTAAGTTGGAATGATCATATGAGATGTGTTAGTATAATTGATTGGGGTCCCGAGGGGCTCGGGATCGACTAAGGATGGTAAACGGAATTTAACTTGGCCATTTCAAGAATGTTTCGACGTCGTTCTTCAAGAATAAGTGGTACCACACTAAGCAAATGAGCTCCAAATTCAGTTTCGATTGAAGCATTAGATCCGTATCGAAATTTCAAAGCCATAGAAAAATGAATCTTCGAATTTGGACAAGTATGAGAGAGTTATGCATATTTTCGTGACGGGGAAAAATAATTTCCAACGCTAGCGCCCAGGGTAGCGCAGGGCGCCGTGAATTTTTTTGCTTCTGTAATCAGCACCCAGGCAGCGCCCGGCACCACCTGTGGCGCCCGAAATGTAAAACTCTATAAAACGAGGGTTTTTGGCCATTTTTAACAAAAATAGAATTGGGGGAGCTCGGTTTGGGCGATCTTCTGAGGGGTTTTCAGGAATTTGAATGAGGTAAGTGTTCTTTACCTTGAATCCTTTATAAATCATGATTCCCCACTCAATTATATCACGAATCCATGAATTTATTGAAGAAAAATCGGATTTTTTATCAAATTATCCGAAAATATAAATTTAAGATTTGAAAGCCAATCCGATGTCGAAATTCGATAATTTTTGTATGGTCGAACTCGTATCGAAACGGGTGTTCGAATTTTGTGAGTTTTGTTGGATTTTGAGACATGGTCCCGGGGGCCAGGTTTTGACCGGATTTGGATTTTGAGTTAAAAATCGATATTTTTCGATTGGAATTCATTCCTTAAGCATAAATTGATGATGAAAATCTGAACTTGGTAGATTTGGAGCATCCAGAAGTTGATTCGAAAGGCAAACGCATTGCGGAATAGTTTTCGAGCTAGTTTTGAGTTAAGTAACGTCTCCAACCTTGGAACTGAGGGTTCGAAACCCAAAATTGTTTGATAATTGATGATTACTCAAGGTGACACACTTGCCAAGTGACGGGCATGTGAGTGTATACCGAACTGTTGTGGCCTGGCCCATCCCATGGCACTGTCTAATAGTTGTTTGCACTGATATTTGTACTGTGAAGCGAAGATTTCCTTAAACCTATTAGAAGTCATGATAGGTGTAATTGTTAAGGCTTCATGCCAATGTGTTAGACTGAAACGATAAATTTTTGCTGTCTCTATCTGTATTTATTTACTATCATGCACTCAGTCCTGTTGTAGTACACATCATAATGCTTCAGTCTCAGAAATGGTTAGTTTACTATGCATTATCATTGTTTGGCTAAATTATACATGTTGAGAGCAGTGTGAGTGAGACTGGAGAGTGGACTGAGGGAGGCCCAGAGCCGGGTTCTGAGACAGATATGAGGTCGGACTGCACACTGCAGCAACCAGGAATCATGCCTTCGGTGGCTTGATGTAGCGCTTGGGCTATGTTTTTTGGCAGCCCCTCCGGAGTCTTTACACACCCAGTGAGCGCAAAGATATTGAGGGATGGATCTTCCCTGGGCATGGATCTTGTCCGAAGTTATGTTATATATTGAGGGATGGATCTTCCCTGGGCATGTATCTTGTCCGAAGTTATGTGATATATTGAGGGATGGATCTTCCCTGGGCATGGATCTTGTCTGAGTATTATGTTCCGGAGATGGATCTTCTCCGTGGGGCTGGACTGGCCTTCTTCCTCGGTACTGAGTGACTACGTCACTGTGTTATGTATACTTCAGGATGGACTTTCCCTGGCCTGATGGCCAATTCTATTATCGAGTGGATACCCTTATGAGAGTTCGCATATTGTATGCATGACATTTCTGATTTTATTTGAACATATGTAAGGTGACAGACATAAATTGGTGCATCATGTTTAGTTCTGATAATTTCTCTGTAAATTTCAAGTCAAATTACTGTTGCACTTATTTATCGGAGGTTTAATTCGTCACTACCTCTCAGACCGTAGGTTGTTTCCGTTACTTACTGAGTTGGTGTACTCACGTTATACCCTGCACCTTGTGTGCAGATCCAGGTACCGCGAGGTTTATTTCGGGTTCGTGACTAGCAACTTCTTCCATCCGAGTCGACGAGGTAGCAGTTGGTGATCGTTATCTCGTCATTCTTTCATTCCACCTATAGTAGTATTATTGGACTATGTTATTCAATCTCTTGTGGTTGTATTTTACATTAGTAGCTCATGACTGTGTGACACCGGATCAGGACCGTAGAATTGGGATTCTATTTTCTTTTCTTAAATTGCTTTCAAATTTGGAAATTTCTCTAATTAATGATGTTGGGATGGATAAAGGAGCATTGTATTCGGTATTTAACTTAGAATATGTTGTAGTTAAGTGGCTGGCCTGGTTCCACGACATGCGCCATCACGACTCCGAAATTGGGTTGTGACAAGTTGGTATCAGAGCCCTAGGTTGAATAGGTCTCACCAGTCATGAGCAGGTTTAGTAGAGTCTTGCGGAGTGGTACGGAAACGTCTGTACTTATCTTCGAGAGGCTGCAGAACCCTTAGGAAACATCCCACATTCTTGAATTCTTGTCGTGCGAATCCATTTTATACATCTAGAAGCGTAACTCTTTGAATTCCTTTCATGTATTCGAATGCGCACGCGAGCGCTTGGTATCAGTTGTGCGATGGTGGATTGTGACTTCCATGGATGAGATGTGATTCTTAGCATGTTTATAATGGGTCAGTCTGGAGGACTTGAGGCGGGATTTTTATCTGTGACAGGAGTGCTGAGATTTTGTTTGTGTGAGCACGTGCAGTTGGGGACTTATATGTCCATCTGTGTCTTTATTGATGGGATTTGGTGACTATATGACTTCATGGTGAGTGTAATATGATGGTTAGATGCGTTCAGGTTGTTTGAGTGTGACAAAATGAATTGGTGGGAGATGTAGCAAGAACCATTGAGTATTTGACTCCTGTCTTCAGTTAGAATATGACCTCGAGTTGTGAGTGCATTGAAAGACCTCTCGTGTTGTTTAGTGGTGGAGTGAAACAGATCATTCTATTGTGTTATGAATTCCTGGTGATGTCTTGTGGGCTAACCAACGCCCCATCGGCATTTGTATATTTGATTAACAGTGTATTCCAACAGAAATAACACTCCTTTGTTATTGTATTTATTGATGGCGTCAAGTCGTACTCTCGTAGCCAGGGATAGCATACTCGGAATTTGATGATGGTATTACAAGGATATAGGGATGAGAAGCTTGTGCGAAATTCTCCAAGTGCGAATTTTTGGCTCAGTTCAGTAACATTCTTGGGACACGTAGTGTCTAGTGAAGGTATCTATGTGGTCAGGCGAGTGTGAGTAGAGCTCCCAGAAGCTTTAAAAAAAATTCCTTGACCACAGCCCCAGTGTTAGTATTACTACCAGCTTCAGGTTCTTATACCGCTTAATGGGATGTCTCGAAGGCAGGCAGTGGTTGTGTTCTAATGAAGGAAGGTATAGTAATTGCGTGATGGCTATGATTTTCGGAAGTGTATAGGGAGATAACATTTTGAGATTTAGCAGGTAGGAGTATCTCCTGCGGGTTGTCTTGAGGTGTGTGACCCTTATGTTTACCTGTAGTAATCTTATATATCAGTAGATGATGTATGTGGTAATTTGAGCTTAGATTGCTTGTGGGAGTTGGCATGAACATTACAATGGTGAATGCGATATTTGCATATGAGTTTAGGGTTAGATGGTCTGGGTCATATGAGCGTATGAAGGATTTGGTTGAATCCCACCACAGTATGGTGGCAGTGATAATGTGTGGGCATCGTGAGTTATTGTTTATCTTGATCCTTGTCTTGGAGCCAAGTGGGGGAGTCCGCTAATGATAAGTTGATTACACGATTATGTGTTGCATTGGTTTCGGTTCGAGGTATGTTGGTGAATCAGTTATGACCTATAGAGGAAGAGTTAGGGAATGACTCGAGTAATGGAAACCTCTTCGATACAAGTTGTAATGTACTTTACGGATAGTGGAATTCATTAAATGATGGAGTTGTACCAGTAAGTGTAGAGTGTGCAATGTATGAGTGTGCTTATTGCTTCAAGGGTGTGGATTTCTTTCCTAGTATGTGGATTGCAAGCGGGGTCAGGTCGTTCTGTTTACTTGGTTAGTGTAATTGAAATTGCGTAGAGTAAATGACGTTCGATAATGGTTCAGACGGATTCAAGGTTATATGTAACGATCGAGGATCTTCAAGGTGTAAGAAGGGCTAGAACTGAGATTTACGGGGAAGGTGTCAAGGCTTGTAGTGTATTTGCATTATCATGGATTCTATCCATCAGTATCAGGAAAGTGAAGGTAATGACTTTAAATTCGTAGGAAGTCTCTTCGGGTTAAGTATTTCTAATGGGGTGTTTTTGGGAGATATTTGAGAGAGTATTCTGCGGTTTATGAGCCTTAGACGATATATCTTTATGCTCGGGTTTCGTGTGGTGAGTCTGGATTGAGAATTGCAGTATTAGGGCAAGAAGGAGTATCAATTCGAAGGTAAGTCGGGAGGAAGCTTGGATAATAGGACAGCTTGGTAGTAGGTCGGATCGGGATGATAAGAGATATGATTAGTTATGTGGGTGTTATGAAGTAATGGGTTGTTACAGGTGTTTCTTAGCAATTCTCTTAGAATTTGGTGGCATGCGTAGCGTGGATGAGTTAGAAGGACTCAGTCCTGCCGGTTTAGTGTTGTACAAATGTGATTCGGGAGTTCGTGATGGTTTCTACCACGGTTAGAGATGTATATTTCTACTGGCGTGAGGGCCACGTGATGTATAGTGATTTTGCTTCTAGATGGGATCAACTGGAAAGTGCTTGACTAGTTGGGTACGCAGTTATTTGTTGCTAGGAAGGGAGCATGAAATTCTCATAATTATCATAGGATTGCATGGCGTATGCGGTATTTTGTGTATAGTGGAGAGTGGCATATGTGAGGTCACGGTTCAGTTCTGGAAGGAAGGTTAGAACTGGCAATTTCAGATGATTAGGTAAAGGATACCACTATTGGGTGGCTTGATGAGAGTATACATTCATAAGGGACAATGTGTTTAAGGCAATGTGTTTGAATAATGATGCTTCATTGGTGTTACGGCGCTCTCTTGTTGGATCGACTGCTGATATTCAAGGTTTCTTGGTGACAAAGAGGAATTATGGGGGTATCCCGCGTGGAATGATAAAGTATTAGGGGCGTGTTATATGTTTGTGTGGTAGAATTGGGATAAGATATGGTAACTTTGTGCGCTTCATGGACTTTGAGACTAAGAGTTCTAATAAATAGGTTATTTTGTGGTTGTAAACTATGAGGATGCGAGCAAAGCTAGTCAGGTGTTAGTATATGTCATGATTCAGTCATTATGAACGTTCGGAGAGTTACCTACCTGTTGTGAGTGACCGAGTTGATTTAGAATTTTTGGTAGGCCAGTATGGGTGTGTTCTACACTGAGTCGGAATTGTTGACTCCGAATTGCTATTGTTGAGGGATGTACCATTTGATTGTCATTGAGCTTATTCGTGTTTTGGAGTGATTTATGAGTTACCTTTCGGTATTTCGAGAAGTTGTGATTGTTGGTTATATGTGCGTAGGGTGCGGTTTTATCTGGACTTTATAGCGAGCTTTGAGTAAGTTAAGTAATTGGGTGCTGCAAGATTGAGACGTGTTGATTATGTTCTTGCTGGTTCAGGTGGAATGGTATCGTCCAATTTCCCCATGGCTATGGCAATGCACTTTGAGTAATTGATGTCGAATTTCTCATGGTTATTGATTTTGCGCAAGGGGCTTGGAGTATGTCAAGTGGTCCAGCGGGTGGAGATCACGCTTTGTAGCTGAATTAGGTAGAGGTATGATCATTGGTGTCGGATTTGTGTGATATGGTTTCACGATGTGTATCAGGCTTTTAGCATGATCTGGTAATGGCAAGAGTAATGTCAGGATAGTCCTCTTGTGTGAGTCTACTTCATTTAATGAACTTGGCTCTTGGTATGTGGTTATTGAGTGCAGAAGTTGCACAAGTTATGGCTCTGGATGGTATTGATACTGATCGGACGAATGGTTGCTAGTTTATACGTTTTGCTTTCATCATCGGCAGTATCTGGAAGTGTTAGAGCAAGGCATGGTTTGATAAGAGGGTATGTACCAGTATTGAGTTGTTTGAACATTTATTGTGGTTAGGAGTTATCGCTATAGGTGGTCGAGTCATGCGATATACTATGTGAATTCATCTTGTGTTACGGATATGACTTGATACGGCGTGGTCGGACTATTTCAGCTTATAGTCGTGGGAATTTGATCTTGCGGATTATTTAAGAAGTGGAAACATGGTTCCAAGGTTTATGGGTCAGGATTTGATTTCGAAATTTCATCTCCGTGGTGCTATTGGACCTATATGGGTCAGGGTGACGAGAAAATCATCTCTGAATATATGCATGGTAGGTTACACGACAATTTTGGTGGTTTTTGGAACAACTCTAGGCACGTTCGAGGACGAACCTGTGTTTAAGTGGGGGAGAATGTAACGACCCGGTCAGTCATTACATAGAACCTGCATTATAATTACTGTATTTGACTTGTCATAGGTTGGTTATTCCATTATTGATGTGTTAGAGTTGATAGGCTTGAAATCGGAATGGTTAAATGAGAATTCAGTCACTTAGTCCTTAAGAATAGCTTTAAATTGAGAAAAATTAACTAAGAGTTGACTTATTGGTAAACGACTCCAGAATATGAATTTTATAACTCGAATAGCTTCGTTAGGTGATTTGGGACTTAGGAGTGTGTCCGGAATAATTTTATGATGCCCGGTGTAGTATTAAGCCTGAATTGGCGAAAGTTAGTTTTTGACGATTTCCGTTCGGCAGTGGAAAATAGGCTATCGGGGTCGGAATGGAATTCTGACAGCTGGAACATGTTCGTAATGTCATTTTAGACTTGTCTGCAAAATTTCAGGTCAAATGGAGTTGATTTGGATAGTTTCAGCATCATTGGTGGATTTTAGAAACCTCAAAGTTCTTAGGCTTGAATCCGATGTGAATTTGGTGTTTTGATGTTAGTTTTGGTGTTTTGAGAGTGCAACTAAGTGGGAATGATCATATGAGATTTGTTAGTATAATTGGTTGGGGTCTCGAGGGGCTCGGGATCGACTTCGGATGGTAAACGGAATTTAACTTGGCCATTTCAAGAATGTTTCGACGTCGTTCTTCAAGAATAAGTGGTACCACACTAAGAAAATGAGCTCCAATTCAGTTTCGATTGAAGCATTAGATCCTTATCGAAATTGCGGAGCCATAGCAAAAAGAATCGTCGAATTTGGAAATCGTATGAGAGAGTTATGCACATTTTCGTGACGGAGAAAAATAATTTCCATCGCCAGCGCCCAAGGTAGCGCGGGGCGCCATTCAGGGCGCCGTGAATTTTTTTTGCTACTGTAATCAGCGCCACAGGCAGCGCCCGGCGCCACCTGTGGCGCCCGAAACATAAAACTATATAAAACGAGGGTTTTTGGCTATTTTTAACAAAAATAGAGTTGGGAGAGCTCGGTTTGGGCGATTTTCTGAGGGGTTTTCACGAATTTGAATTAGGTAAGTGTTCTTTATCTTAAATCTTTTATAGATCATGATTCCCCACTCAATTATATCCCGAATCCATGAATTTATTGAAGAAAAATCGGATTTGTTATCAAATTATCCGAAAATATAAATTTAAGATTTGAAAGCCAATCCGATGTCGGAATTCGATAATTTTTTTATGGTTGAACTCGTATCGGAATGGGTGTTTGAATTTTGTGAGTTTCGTCGGATTTTGAGACATGGGCTCAGGGGCCGGGTTTTGACCGGATTCGATTTTGAGTTAGAAACCGATATTTTTCGATTGGAATTCATTCCTTAAGCATAAATTGATGATGAAAATCCGAACTTGGTAGATTTGGAGCATCCGGAAGTTGATTCGAAAGGCAAACGCATTGTGGAATAGTTTTCGGGCAAGTTTTGAGGTAAGTAACGTCTTCAACCTTGGAGCTGAGGGTTCGAAACCCAAAATTGTTTGATAATTTATGATTACTCAAGGTGACACACTTGCCAAGTGACGGGCATGTGAGTGTATACCGAACTGTTGTGGCCTGGTCCATCCCATGGCACTGTCTAATAGTTGTTTTGCACTGATATTTGTACTGTGAAGGTGAAGATTTCCTTAAACCTATTAGAAGTCATGATAGGTGTAATAGTTAAGGCTTCATGCCAATGTGTTAGACTGAAACGATAAATTTTTGCTGTCTCTATGTATATTTATTTACTATCATGCACTCAGTCCTGTTGTAGTACACATCATAATGCTTCAGTCTCAGAAATGGTTAGTTTACTTTGCATTATCATTGTTTGGCTAAATTATACATGTTGAGAGCAGTGTGAGTGAGACTGAAGAGTGGACTGAGGGAGGCCCAGAGCCTGGTTCTGAGACAGATATGAGGTCGGACTGCACACTGCAGCAACCAGGAATCATGCCTTCGGTGGCTTGATGTAGCGCTTGGGATATGTTTTTTGGCAGCCCCTCCGGAGTCTTTACACCCCCAGTGAGCGCAAAGATATTGAGGGATGGATCTTCTCTAGGCATGGATCTTGTCTGAAGTTATGTGATATATTGAGGGATGGATCTTCCCTGGGCATGTATCTTGTTCGAAGTTATGTGATATATTGAGGGATGGATCTTCCCTAGGCATGGATCTTGTCCGAGTATTATATTCCGGAGATGGATCTTCTCCGTGGGGCTGGACTGGCCTTCTTCCTCGGTACTGAGTGACTACGTCACTATGTTATGTATACTTCGGGATGGACTTTCCCTGGCCTGATGGCCAATTCTATTATCGAGTGGATACCCTTATCAGAGTTCGCATATTGTATGCATGACATTTCTGATTTTATTTGAACATATGTAAGGTGACAGACATAAATTGGTGCATCATGTTTAGTTCTGATAATTTCTCTATAAATTTCAAGTCAAATTACTGTTGCACTTGTTTATCGGAGGTTTAGTTCGTCACTACCTCTCAGACCGTAGGTTGTTTCCGTTACTTACTGAGTTGGTGTACTAACGTTATACCCTGCACCTTGTGTGCAGTTCCAGGTACCGCGAGGTTCATTTCGGGTCCGTGACTTGCGGCTTCTTCCATCAGAGTCGACGAGGTAGAAGCTGGCGATCGTTATCTCGTCATTCTTTCATTCCACCTGTAGTAGTAGTATTATTAGACTATGTTATTCAATTTCTTCTTGTTGTATTTGACATTAGTAGCTCATGACTGTGAGACACCGTATCCAGACCGTAGAATTGGGAGTCTATTTTCTTTTCTTAAATTGCTTTCAAATTTGGAAATTTCTCTTATTAATGATGTTGGGATTGATAAAGGAGCATTTTCTTCGGTGTTTAACTTAGAATATGTTGTAGTTAAGTAGCTGGCCTGGTTCCATGACAGGCGCCATCACGACTCCGAAATTGGGTCGTGACACTTAATTTGCCACGTTTTCTAATAACTTAATGAGTCATGAATGTTAGGGTAGTTTTTTGCCACATGGGGGGTTTATCCTTATCATAATTCTTATCCACTTAGTTCCTTAATTAATTTCTTAATTCCCCATTAACCAATAATTACTCGATTATCCACATAATTAGGAATTATCTCAAATTACTTAAAATACTACTCATTTTTAACACACCTTATACACCTTACTGTCATGGTCATGTGGTACCTTGTATGGTACTAGTCCATAAGTATCGAGTATTTTAGCTCGGGCCATATTTTATCCCAAAATGATAAACTTTGACGAAATTCATTTTATTTTATTTGCTTACCCTCTCATCTTCACGTATTTATTCATCACTTGTTTGAAATATCATAATGTTTATAATCTCCAAATAATCTTGTCCTTGAACTGAGGTCAATTATCTTACGACAATTTCACGTGTAATACTATAGGGTGTAACATCGTCGTAACATAATACTGTGGAGCGTAGCATCATCGTAATGTAATACTACAGGGTGTAATATCGACGTAATATTGCAGGGCATAATACCACGTGCCCGTATTTCAGAAATATTTGAAGATAAATGTTGCTCATAACCTCACGAACTCAAATAAATAATTTTCATCCCATTCCATAATCATTTTCGTGGTTAAATCTCATTTTATTAAAACCTAGGTTTTTCATCTAAACCCATGATTTTCACAAATTTACATGGTAACATCTACCCATAATCTATGTATTAAACTCACATTAGGTAAACGTACTTACCTTCAATAGCAAGGTTGAAATCCCCCTCTTTGAAGATCCAAAATCGCCCAAGAGTGTAAAAAATGAACCCAAAAAGTTTTAAAACACATTGCCCAGCTGCCCCCTTCTTCACGAACGCAGAACAAGCCTCGTGTTCGCGAAGGTAACCGGCCCAGGACCAGGCCCAGAAAAGCTTGGCATACACGAAACGCAATCAGGGCCTCGCAAACGCGAAGGCTTACCGGCCCTGCCCTACGCGAACGCCAAAAGCAAATGGGCACTGACCCTCCCAGGCCCCCTTCCTTCTACGCGAACGCGAGAGGGCCTTCGTGAGCGCGTAGGCCTTGGACCTCAAAGCTCCTCGAACGTGACCCTATTATCGCAAACACGAAGAGCAAATGCCCCACTTCCCAAATCCTTCATCGCGAACGCATGGGTCCTTCCACGTTTGTGAAGAAAGAAACCAAAACTAAAATTTCTTATTTTCCTAACTCAGCTTCGGGCAGTCCAAAACATCCCTGAGCCACTCCGGACCCCATCTAAATGCACCTACAAGTCCATATACATAATACGGACCTGCTCGAACTCTCGAAACGCGTAAAACAACAACGAAGTCAAACTTAGCCTTTTAAAGCCAAACTAAGGAACCAAGTATTCTGATTTCAACCCGAACCTTTATAGATCCCAAACAAACAATCCCCACAAGTCATAAACAGTACAAGCACATGTGGGGAATCTTATTTAGGGGAAATATGTTCTAGAAAGAAAACTGACCGGTTGGGTTGTTACAATAATACAACTTTAATACATCTTCGAGTTTCAATCTAAAAATTCATCCAAAATCAACTATAATCTTCACAAAGCACCCTCAAAATTGAGATATAAACTCCAAGGAATATTCTTGATCGTTTGCAACAACACTCAATCAAGACAAATAATAAACTAAAAATTTTGAATTCAAAATCAAAGATTGACTGGTTTTATAGTGATAACCGGTGACATCAAATCTATTATTGAATTCTTAGAAGAAGAAAAAAGGAGATGAGAAAAGTGTCACGACCCAAAATCCCTCCTTAGGAGTCGTGATGGAATCTAGTCTCCCAACTAGGTAAGCCGGTTACTCAACATTATTTTAAACAATGAAAATATGAACTAACAAAAATGGAGTTTAACATAAATGCGAAAATAAGAGTAATACAGGAACAAGCGGAAAATACTTAACATAATATCCCAGAACTAGGTGGTACAGAGTTGCAAGATCAAACTGAATACACGATATCAATCTCAAATACAGTACTGTCTGAAATACATAGACAGTAAAAATAAAACAAGAGGGTGACTCCAAGGCCTGCGGTCGGATCATGCAGGGATACCTTGAAGTCTCTGGTTTGTGCAATGCCTCACTGTCGATCAGTCTGGTCCGAAGCACCTGGATCTACACAAAAGTATTCAGAAGCGTAGTATGAGTATACAACAACAGGTATCCAACAAGTATCAAGACTAACCTTAGTGGAGCAGTGACGAGGTTCGAGTCATTTGATACTCACTAGACAAATAACATATGCAATGAATATGTCTAAGTAAACTGATAATTGAAATATAACTGAAAACAATAATCATAACCCCTTTATAACATGTAATAGAAACTCAATGTAGTAAAACCCATTTTGATCACAAAATATTAAATAGAAGTAAATGAAATATCAATTACAACCATAAACTCAGGTAAGTTCCAAACGTAAACTTTTAGAAATAATTATGAAATAAGAATACAAAAATATCACATAACATCATCAAAATGCCACCGTTATTACGCTGCATGTGCATATGAAAATGGTATGCCACCCTTATTTTTTCACATTCACAATAGCCACACTTATTTCACCACATGGTCAGCCCGAGATAATGCCACCCTTATTTCGCCACGTGGACAGTCCAAGAATACAAGTGTATGATTAATGAATGTCAAGTTTCATGCTCCTGAAGCTGGTGTAAATAACATGTTATGGTGTATGCATGTGCGAGTGAATTGTTTTGGTCCAAGTCCACAAGTAATATCAAAGACATTGAATAACTCATTAAAGACAATACAACAAGTCACCTAATGTGCATGACATACACAAGGAAAATCACGCCATCACATGAATATCATCAACAATATGCCCCATGCCATCATATATCATCCCTGACATAGCTACCCTTATCTCTCCATATTGACATTATCATAATTGTCACACGTATCACTCTACCCCGACAGTAAAAAAA
The DNA here is from genome assembly GCA_005239495.1 of Nicotiana undulata. Lineage (NCBI taxonomy): Eukaryota > Viridiplantae > Streptophyta > Magnoliopsida > Solanales > Solanaceae > Nicotiana > Nicotiana undulata. The sequence continues at coordinate 9,330 of ML297145.1, read as the reverse complement.
GTAGCCACTCGTATCGCTTCGCTCAGATAATATATCAACAGCCACCCTTATCGCTTTGCCTACACAATATATCAATAGCCACCATGTATCACTCCGCACAATCAACAACAATGAGATGTCACCCTTATGCTCCACATAGCAACAATCAACCCACACAACAAATCCACACGTGTCAAATTACAACAACACGACATATCAACTCGTACCACACGTACCCATAGGCCATAAAATTCCAAAACAACAATACTAATGCTACCTCAACACATAGCCCATAGTTCTACCACAATGTGTACAAGAATCTCAATAACAAAAGAATGAAATGGAAAATAACTCAACAATGAAAGATACTCTATAAGACAATAACTTCATTTAAAACAGGTTAATAGCTCCCAATAACCTCAACTTCAATTACTTGCTTAAGAATAAACTTAACAATAAAATACAAGACATGTAATAACAACCTCAACTAAATACCTATAAGAGTAACTTGACAACGAAAGATATATCATGTAACAACAACTTCAAGTAAGGCATATAAGTATAAGTTTGACAATGGAGTATAGAACATGAAATCACAAATTCAGTTAAATCATATAAGAAGCCTAAGAGTCTAAACCGATCAATTCTATATATAAGGTCGTGTACACACTCGTCACCTCATGTACATGTCTTCTACGTAATCCAAATAGTGTTATTCAGCCAAATCCTAGGGCGTAGTTTCCGCCACACAAAGTTAGGCAACATACTTACCTCAAAGAAGCTAAATCAATACATCAAGAAGCCTTTCCCGTGTGAAACAACATCTGGATAGCTAGAATCTAGCCAAAGTAACTTAATATCATAAATAAAAACCATAGAATATAATTACGGATAATAAAGCTTCGATCTTGAACAAGAATAAAAAATTCAACCCCGAGCCCACATCTCGGAACCCGAAAAAATTAACAACATCCAAACACACATTCTGATACGAGTCCAACCATGAAAAAATCATCAATTTTCGACCTCATATCGGCCTTCAAATCAACATTTTATGTTTTAGAAAATGTTTTCTAAAATCTCCAATTTTTCAATTCAAATCATCAATTAAATGATAAAAACAAGGATGGAATCATGAAATACAATCAAATCTGAGTCAAGTATACTTACCCAATCCAAAACGTGAAAATCCCCTCCAAAATCGCCCAAATCCAAGCTCTCTAACTCAAAAGTGATAAAACAACAAAAGCCCTCAAAATAGAGTATTAGATAGTCTGCCTAGGTATTACTCCTCGCGATCGCGGAATGCCCTTCACGATCGTGGAGACAAAACTGACCCAGCTGCCCAAAACGTTCTTTGCGAACGCGATACACCAGTTGCGAACGCGACGCCCTATCCCAAGCAACCTACAAAAATGTGGTATCTCTCTTGCGAACGTGGATAAGAACCACCTGATGCCCCTACAAGATTCATTATACACGATCGCAAAGTCCACATCTCCACAGCTTCTCGAACGTGTGATCATCATCGCGAACGCGATGTGCATAATGGGTATTGTTCCGTCTGAGTGCTTACCACAGAATATTCCGTCTATGGAAAGTTTATTTCATAAGAAACGAGCCCAAATGGACTCGATCTTGAAGATTCTGCGAGACTCTGGCTAGATGCATCAAGGGATATAGAGTATCTCTCATATTCGTATCTCCATCAATTCATGCTTGATTAGGGTTTGCCTTACTCGTTACCCTAATCTGATTTGAAATTGGTGTGCATGTGGTTTTTTCCCTTATTATGTATGATTGATATTATTTCCTTATTTGTATGATTGGTCTTCTTTCCATTTTTTGTTTACCTATTATTAACACTATATAAATCCCTAAGGACGGAACTATTGTTATTCTCTAACCCTCACTTATTCTATACTATTCTAAAAAAATTTATTTTGGCCGGCTGAAGGCATGAGAATTCTCTCAATTGACCTTCCCAATGTGAGCATTGCTCGGGGATTTTTTGAAGCTCCTGTGAACTCTGGCGCACTATGGTTTGGGTCTTGTTATTCTCTCTTTTCTATTGATACTCGAGTTGTTACTGGAACTTGGTTTTCTCCTTCCTTTGCTTGTTAAACCTACAAACTGGTAAGTACTTAGACCTTTGCAATTTTGCTTTCCCTACTTGTGTTCAAGCCTCTGAATATCTATGTTATTTGAACTCTTATAAATTGATATGACACTGTGTCGGCTTTGTTTTGAATTTCTTCTGCAATCCTTCATCAGAACATGTATAAGTCTACATATGTTCATTCAGTGTATTCAATTTGGAAGATTTCTTGTTGTTATGCTTGTCGGAGACTATCATGTTTATGTATGCTTGAATTCCTATATTGGCCGTTTGATATTGAATCCTTTCTTATGCATTACCTTGAACTTATGTACTGAAACCCCTTAGGAAACTATGTTCCTACTCAGAATTGCTTTAGTGAGTCCCTTCCTGTTGAATCCTTTATACATAACCTGTTATTTCTCTGAAAATTAACCCTTTACCAGCACATGTGACAATACTGTCTAAATATTTAGTCTAATGTGCTCCCTTTCCATTGCTAAACTTTAATGTATGCCCATTATATATGTTCAACCTGAATGATTTCTGACCATCTTAAGCCTGCTTAGCCTATTATGTTTATGTAGCTTGGTACTTATATCTGCTGCTTGTTATGAGTCCATGCCTTGCTTTAGATTCTTGTGAGAACTTAATTCATTCTTTGAATTTGTTCAAATGAATTGCTTCATGTTGAATCCTTCATGTATAATATGCTACTTTCTTAGAGTCGATTCATGAGAAGTTTACATGCCAATACTATCCGAACAAGGTATCTTTGATGTTTGTAAACTCTAATGTTATAATTATCATTATGTGCTCACTTATTGATTAAGACTTCTAGGATGAATTCCAATATATTAGCATGTTCTTCCTATATGTTTAACTGGGATAAGTCTTGATACTCGTTTGACATGTTAGTCAGGAGTTGATATGTTTTCACCTACCATGAGTCCTTGTTTTTTTCTTTAAGATTTTGAGCCTTTGTGTTATGACTGATATTTTCCTGACACTCAATATGGTATGTTTATAATGTTCAAACTAAGTGATTGCTTCCCATGTCCACTGGCTTGTTTGTTATTCTACTTGGCTGCAAGTTAGCTGTAGTCATGTCTTCATTAGGATCTCATGTTTAAGGCCATTTTGTATAACTGCTCCTTACTTGTGCTCATGATTATGGATCCTCTAAATTTCCTTGTTAAGACTTTTATGTCTAAATCCCCCTTTAGGTTAATTATAAACCATGATTTACTTGAAAATTCTGCTTAACTTTGGCTTGCTATCTCTTAACTTGTTTTCTGGGAAATATTACTTGTATCCATCTTGTGTATGCTATGCCTGCTCAGACTTTGGTGTAACCTACCTGTGTGCCTTTGTCTTGGAAAGCTTATGTTTCTCTGTTAGCTACAAACCTAAGAGCTAAGTGCGTAACTAACTTAGCATAAAGCTTATCGATTGTATGGTTAATTTGATGGGTAAGCAAGACACTAGTTTGGGCCTTATTGTTGGGCCAGTTTGGTGCTGAGAGCTGCAGTATATTGATAGCCAACCACAGTATGGGCTCTCTTATCCGCATGAGGCTCCAAGTTTGGTTGAAAGTCCAAGAGTTTCCTTGATTTGATTTGTATCTATGTTGGGACTATAACTATCTTAGCTGGCCTGTGATCATTATTTGAGCTTGTATTACTATATTTGGGCATGTAATAACTTATAATAACAATAGTTGGGGAGTAGTGAAAAGTGGGGGGATGGGATACTTTAATTCTCACATGAAAGGTAGAAAACATGCCTATAAGATCTAAATGCTTCATTTGTTACTTGCTCAACATGCTCTATATCTATGTGTTGTTAGATAGCATGCCTATAGGATCTCGTTTGAGTAATCAAGAACTGTTTACATTGATACCTCTTGCCCATACAAGGAATCATGCCTATAGGACTTCAATGTGGTTAATTTAAATTAATGCTATTGCTATTCTCGTCACACGGCTGCCATGCTTGTTGGAATAAAATGAAGCACGTGTATGTTCTCAATTACCTTTTTAGATGTCATGACTGTAGGATTTCGCTACTCATTTGGAAATCATGTCTATAGGATCCAAGACGAATAACTATGCACTTTCAATGATCCCACATGTCAGTCATAATCACCTAAAGATCATACCTATAGGGTTTTAATGATCCATCTTTTAAAATCAGTAGTTTATAGGATCTTATGTCAACTCTTGAGTCAATCAACCACATAGAAATCATGCATATAAGGCTTGCGCCAATCAATAATGTCCTGATTTCAAATCTGCCTACCTACAATTGTTCAGTTCATAATCTGGAACACTGTTAGCATAAGCTCATGGCTGTTTGCGTGCACTAGTGCCTATGTGTTGTGGTCAATTTGAGCCTTTAATTGTTAACTCCGTGCAGCCCTAATTGTTTTTATTGTGCACCTAGTTTTATCATTTTTGAGCATCCTAAGTGAAGTCTAGCACTACCAAAGTAGTAGGTCCAAAGCATCCTGGACCATGGGCATATGACGGATAAAGCACGTATCGTATGCGGTTTAGAATTAAACTAGAACGCGTTAGGTAAACAACTTTAAGATAATAATTGAGTAGCAGGGTATGATAGTTTGTGCCCCCTGAATAATACGAGCAACCCTTACCTTGAAGGGAGTTGCGAAATATTATTTATGTTGCACGGGGTGATCCTTTAGGCTAAAAAACTTAGGATCCTCCCTTCCCCCCCCCCCCCCCCCCGTGTTTTTTTTTTTTTTTTATATTTANATAAACATCTATTTTTATTTGAGAGGGAGCTTCTTTTGGCCAAATATCCTTTGGTTCCTTCTTTGCCCCCCCCCCCCCCGGTTATTGTTTGCACGCTTGTTTGAACTTAGTCTATATCTTGTAATATTCAAGGATTGTACAACTATTTATTAATAATAATCCGCTTTCTTTATTACGTGCAATTTATGTTATCTTGTAAATTTAGACTCCTTAATCTTCTTTAACTTATATGATCACATAGGATAATTATAATTCAACAATCCTACCTAGTGTAAATTTTGGCTGGGACCAACAGTTGTGGACCTCAAAGAGTACCTAACCTCTTCTCTTTGAGGTAATTTGAGCCCTTACCTAATTTTCGTGACGTAGAATAGCTAAAACAAAGTTATTTCAAATGGGTTCCCTAACGCACTATAAAATAGTGAGGTGACGACTCTTATCTATTAAATACCCATTTTAAAAGAGTTGTCACACATCGTAACCCACTATCGCAAGAAAATGGAGCTCAACAGCGAACGCGACCCCTTTGTCGTGATCGCGATGAGGAATACCAGATATCATAACCAATAGTTCAAAACATGAGAAAATGGGTCGTAGCCTATCCGAAGCATACTCGAGGCCCACATGACCTCATCCAATCATATTAAACAGTGCCGCAACATAACGTGGACCTACTATGAGGCCTTAAATCACACCAAACAACATTAAAACTATGAATCGCGCCTCAATTCAAGCCTAATGAACTAATGAACTTTCAACTTCCGAAACTCACGCCAAATCATATCAAAAGAACTCGAAATGGTTTAAAATTTTGCATGCAAGTCCAAAATGACATAACGGAACTATACCAACTCCCGAAACCACAATCCGAATCTGATATCAACAAAATTAACTCCTGGTCAAACCTCTCAACCTTCCAAACCCTCAATTATCCAAATTTCATCAAAAAAATATCAAATCAACCTACGGACCTCCAAATTTAAATCCGTATATACGTATAAATTCAAAATTACCGTATGAAGCTATTAGAATAATCAAAACATCATTCCGGGGTTATTTACACAAAAGTCAAACTCTAGTCAACTCTTACAACTTAAGCTTCTATAATGAGAATCATTCTTCCAAATCAACCCGTAATCACTCGGATCATCACAAGCGACAAGGACTTCGCATATGCGAAGTCTTCGTGCCCCCACCCAACATCGCAAATGCGATCCAAACTTTGCAAATGTGAGGCACGCATTTGCGAACATGTCCTCTCAAATGTGAGACCTGCAGTTCAGCAACACCAGCAATACAACAGTCCTACCAAATCAGTTTGAAGCTCACTCTAGCCCCTTGGGCTCCAATTCAAACATCCACACAAGTGTAATAACATCACAAACTCGTCCGCAAGCTTAAATCATCGAAATAACATCTAAAATCGAGAATCAATCATCAAAGCTCAAGATTTTAAAAGTTCAAACTCAATTTTCCAACTTTTCACATAAAGCGCCAAAATGGCCTCGGGTCACCCCGAGGCCCCAACCAAACATGCGTACAAGTCCAAAATCATCACATGAACCTACTGCAATCGTCAAAACACTGATATGAGGTTGTTTACCAAAAACGTTGACCGTGATTAACTCTAGCCATTTTCAAAGTCAAAAATGTATATTTTCTTTAAAAATTCACATTTAAACTTTTCGAAAATCGACACGCACCACGCACGCAAGTTATAAAACATCAAATTGCGCGATGAAGAGTCTCGAAACACAAAAAAGGGAGTTAGTACTCAAAATGACTTATCGGGTCATTACAATATGGTAGCTTTTTTTATTTTTAGATTGCTATTATTACCTACTATTTAATTGCTATCTTTCAATTTGATTTTGTAAATATCTTGCTATTGTTACTACTTGTTGTCACTAAATTTTTGTTATTTTTCTTTAGTCGAGGGTCTACCGAAAATAGCATCTATGTCTTCTCATGGTACGGAAAGTCTTTGTACACGCTACCCACCCAGACCCCATTTGTGAGAATTTAATGAATTTATTTTTGTTTTACAATTTAGCAATAAAATTAATTTTATTAATTTATCATAACATCAATAGTTTACGCATCATGTTTGTTGCACAAGTATAATAACACGTTAAGTACTTTTTTATATTAAATAATTTTTTTATAGATGGACAAGTAAACAAATTCTTATGTGCTCTTCTCTTTCAAGCAAAAAAAAACCATAAACTTGAAACCTAAACCTAGGATCGATCAAAAATTCTCTCTGTTCTTTCTCCTAAATAGGCGATTACTGTGCCATTGGTGCACTAACGCTGCCATGGCCAATTTGGCCGGCAGTCCGGCGATTCCTCCGCCTGGGCAGCCCCCTCCCACCAACGCCTCACCACCCCCGACCTTCAGTTCCAATCCCCAGCCCCACACGACTGCTGCTCAACCCAGTTCATACGCTGGACTACTAAAGCCAGCAGCTCTGAACGCACAAACACAGGAAAAGGATACTGTCGAGCCAATTCCACTTCGACGAGCATGTTTGATGAACGGGCAACCGTTTGTTAAATTTACAGAGGCAGAGGTTGAACGTATGAATATTGGTGAAGGTTTACAATATGCCGTAATTTGTAAATTTTCATATGGATGGCCTGAGCTTAATGAATTGCGGCGAATTATTCCTAATCAATGTGGAATAAAAGGCGAATGCAATATTGGATATCTTCGCGATCGTCATGTGTTAGTGAGAATGACGCTGTGGAGGGATTTTATTGATTTTTCGTCAAAGTCAGTGTATTACGTGAAGGACAAAGCTGGAAGTGAATTTCATATGCGAACGTTGATATATGATCATAAATTCAGAGCGGGAGAAGAGACGCCCAAGGTAATGGCATGGATATCGTTTCCGAACTTGTTGCCAACTTTTTTCGCAAAAGAATGCCTGTTCGCATTGGCATCAGCAGTTGGGAAGCTGCTTCATTTGGATATGGCAACAATTAATAAGACGAGGCCAAATTGCGCACGTGTTAAAGTGTTAGTAAATCTTTTAGGCGACTTGCCGAAGAAAGTGCGTATGGATATAGAGAATGAAGCAACCAAAGAAGTGTATACTGAGTGGGTTAATATAAAGTATGACTATTTGCCGAAATACTGTCAAGAATGTAGATTACAAGGACACGACATGATGGAATGCTGGAGACTGCATCCGGAATTGATGGAGACTAATGGGGTGCAGCAGCAACAAAAGAAGGACACTAGACGTGATGTTGAGAAGGCTACTGCCTCAGCAAATGCTAAGCAACAGGGCACTTTAATGGTGTTGACGAGTGGGAAAGTTGTTGGTAATTTGGGTCCCCAATGGAAGGAAGTTAGGGACAATCGAGGTGTGGAAAAAGGCAAGCATAAAGAATTAAATGGTGCTACTGGTAAGGAGATCATACCTGTAGCTTCAAATGCTGATAATCACATTCAAACCAATAACAAGTTTGCGGTTTTGGAGATTGATAATGTAGAGACTAATGAAGAAAACCAATTGGCTTTGGTAAGGGATAACACAGTACAAAATAAGGCTGAGCATTCAATCATGGATACTGGAAATCTAAATGCAAACGCTGCTGCATTTAAGCCCAGTTCAACTGGTGTAGCAGACTCAACGAATGGGAACAATGAAACAGGTAATGGAAATGGCATGGGAAACAAAGTGACAATCGAGAAATGAGTGCCTAAGGAGAGTACTACACAATGGGTTAATAGAGCTTTTGCGGGCAATGTTGAAATTAACCAATCGTGTCAAGAGGTCCCTTCACAATCTGAATTCAATGAAGTTGAGGGAACTACAAAAGGCGACACAAGGCTGGATGTAGCAGTTAAATCACTATGGGATAGCCAGATTGAAGTAGATTCAGATGAGGGTGAGCTGCCTGTGGATGAAATGGGGGAGGATGAATCAACTGATGAGGAGACTGAGCTTGAAGAACAAAGCGTAAATGCAAAGGACAAGACTCAGGAACAAGGAGGAAATACGATCAACAAGGAGGCAGTAACTGATCAAGGGGAAAACAATATTGTTAATGCAGCAACAACTGGGGACAAACAGCTGAACAACAATCTCAGCATTATATTACCATCAGGTGAGAAAACTGGTGAAATGCATAGTGAGGGGACTGTTTTGGGTATTGATCCTGGAGGAGAACATGTGATGGTGGAATATAATGAAACAGGAGATGGGGTGGGTAGTGTACCTGGCCATGGAATAAGTCAATCGAAGAAGAAATCAGCAACAAATACAAGGGACACCCAACCTCAACTTGCAAGCAAAGAAATGGTAGCTAATGAAACAGAGAAAACAGAGTTAGTGCTTAGGAATTTACAGCAGCAACTAACAGATCAGGCAGCACATGAACAGGAGGAAAATATACAAGGAAAAGGGAGAGATTTGGATGAAGAATCCACGACACAAAACTTCAGGGAAGTGGCAAGACAAGGAGA
>ML297138.1:6415-21088 GCA_005239495.1 Nicotiana undulata | reverse complement strand
TAGAGGATTTAACTAGAAATTGATGTTTAAACTCGGTGTTAATAAGAAATTTACTTACCTCAAGTACTAGGTTGAATGGTCTTATTGGAAGCTCTCAATTAACTCAAGGAAGAAGATGGAAATGGAGGAAAATGAACTAAACCTGCTATAAAAATACACTGCCCAGGGATTTACCCTATGCGAACGCACCCTGGGCATGCGTTCGCGATGCTTTAAATTGGCCAGGTCCACAAGGCCTTCTACGCGAACGCGAAGACAAACGGCAGCTGGGCCGGCCCAATTGGCTGGACCCTATGCGAACGCACCCTGGGCATGCGTTCGCGATGCTTTAAATTGGCCAGGTCCACAAGGCCTTCTACGCGAACGCGAAGACAAACGGCAGCTGGGCCGGCCCAATTGGCTGGACCCTATGCGAACGCGACGGAGGGCCCGCGAACGCGGAGGCTAGATGGGCTAGACCTTCGCGAACGCGGCTGGAGGGGTGCGTACGTGAAGGCCAGGGGACCCAACCCATCGCAAACACGGGATGGGGAACGCGAACGCGTAGAGAATCCATATCCCTTGCCCAATTCCTTCTTCGCGAACGCGGCCACCCTCCCGCGAACGCGAAGAAGGAAACCAGATGCAGAAAATTCTAGTGTTGAATTCAGCTCCCGGGGGTCTAAAACTCACCCGACCCCATGGGGACCCCGTCCAAAGGCACCAGAAAGTCTGTATTCATGATACGGACTTGCTCAAACTTCCAGAACATGAAAAACAACAACGGAACTCAAAATTCAACCACGAAACCAAATTAATCAAACTTAAGAACTTTGAAATTCTAGAATTCATTACATTGCGCCGAACGGGTCTATACTACTCAGAATGCCACCAAATTTTGCAGACAGGTCATAAATGACTATAGGGAACTATTACCGGCCTCAGAATTCCATTCGGACTTCGATAACATGAAGTCCCGTTCCAGGCCCAATTCTAAACTTAAGGAAATCCTGATTTTCATTTCGGGCGTCGAAATGCTCCGGGGTCATCAAAAGCCCGAGCCGAACATACGCCCAAGTCCGAAATCACTGTACGGAGCTACTGGAGCTGTCAGAACTCGATTCCGAGGTCGTTTGCTCAAAATGTTGACCGAAGTCAAACTTGGCCAAATAGGCCAGCCTTAAGGAACCAAGTGTTCCTAAACCATCCAATTCATTACCAAATCCCGAACCACCCGCTCCCGCGAGTCATAATGCACGAATAGACACTATGGAAGGTTTCATTTAAGGAAACGGGATCCTAACACGCAAAATGACCGGCCGGGTCGTTACATTCTCCCCCTCTTAAACAAACATTCGTCCTTGAACGGGACTAGAATCGTACCTGGAGTGCTGAATAGCTGTGGACATCTGCTCCGCATGTCCTGCTCGAACTCCCAAGTCGCCTCCTCAACCGGTTGGCCCCTCTAGTGGACCTTAACCGCGGAAACTGTCTTAGACCTCAACTGGCGGTCCTGCCTATCAACAATAGCCACTGGCTCCTCCTCGTAGCCCAGCTTCTCATCTAACTGGATTGTGTTATAATCAACCACGTGCGAGAAGTCGGCGTGATACCTCTGAAGCATGGATACGTGAAATACTGGGTGAACTCCTGATAAGGCTGGAGGCAAAGCAAGCTCATAAGCAACCTCTCCAACTCGCTTCAATATCTCGAAAGGACCTATAAACCCGGGGCTCAACTTGCCCTTCTTCCCAAATCTCATAATGCCCTTCATCGGCGAAACCTTCAACATAACCTTATCTCCCTCCATGAATGCTACATCACGTGCCTGCTGATCTGCGTAGCTCTTCTTCCTAGATTGTGCGGTGCGGAGCCTCTCCTGAATAATCTTCACTTTCTCTAAAGCATCTCTCACCAAATCTGTACCGTATAACTTGGCCTCGCCAGGCTCAAACCACCCAATCGGAGAACGGCATCGCCGACCATATAAAGCCTCAAATGGAGCCATCTCGATGCTGGAATGATAACTATTATTGTATGCAAACTCCGCTAGAGGTAGGAACTGGTCCCACTGACCCCCGAAATCAATCACACAAGCCCTGAGCATATCCTCCAAGATCTGAACTGTACGCTCTGACTGGCCATCAGTCTGAGGGTGAAATGCTGAACTGAGGTCTATCTGAGTACCCATCTCGCTGTGCAAAGCTCTCCAGAAATGCGAAGTGAACTGAGGACCCCGATCTGAAATAATGGACACCGGCACACCGTGCAACCGGACTATCTCGCGAAGATAAATCTGAGCCAGCCTCTCTGTAGTATAAGTAGTAGCCAGAGGAATGAAATGCGCCGACTTGGTCAATCTATCCACAATGAACCAAATCGCATCAACCTTCCGCAAAGTCCGAGGCAACCCAACCACGAAGTCTATAGTGATACGCTCCCATTTCCACTGAGGAATGGGCATCTGCTGAAACAAGCCTCCTGGCCGCTGATGCTCGTATTTAACCTGCTGACAATTAAGACACCTGGCCACATACTGAACAATGTCCTTCTTCATTCGCCTCCACCAGTAGTGTTGCTTCAAGTCACGATACATCTTCGTCGCTCCTGGATGAATGGAATACCGAGAACTGTGCGCCTCTGCTAGAATCTTCTCCCTCAGGCCATCGACATCAGGAACACAGAATTGGCCCTGGAGTTGCAGAACACCATCCTCGCCCAAAGTAATCTCCTTGGCCCTGCCCTGGACCACCGTATCCTGAAGCTCTGCTAGGCGTGGATCATCAAATTGTCGATCCTTGATCTCTCCCAACAATGAAGACTGAGCAACCACATGAGCCAAAACTCGACGAGGCTCTGAAAGGTCCAATCTCACCAATCGATTGGCCAAGGACTGAATGTCCAAGGCTAAAGGTCTCTCCTCAGCTGCAATGTAGGCCAAACTACCCATACTAGCTGCCCGCCTGCTCAAAGCATCTGCCACTACATTTGCCTTGCCCGGGTGATACAGAATAGTGAGATCATAGTCTTTCAACAACTCAAGCCACCTCAAATTAAGGTCCCTCTGCTTAAGCAAGTACTGCAGGCTGCGGTGGTCAGTATAGACCTCACAAGATACACAATATAGATAATGACGCCATATCTTCAAAGCATGAACAATCACTGCCAACTCCAAATCGTGCACATGGTAATTCTTTTCATGAACCTTCAGCTGGCGCGAAGCATAAGCAATAACCTGTCATCCTGCATCAACACACATCCCAAACCGATGCGTGAAGCGTCGCAGTACACTGTATACACTCCAGACTCAAAAGGCAATGATAAAACTCGTGCTGAAGTCAATGTTGATTTGAGCTTCTGAAAGCTTGCCTCACAATCGTCGGACCACTGAAATGGAGCATTCTTATGAGTCAATCTAGTCAATGGAGCGGCCATAGAAGAGAATCCCTCAATGAACCGACGGTAGTAACCTGCTAAACCCAGAAAACTCCTGATCTCTGAAGCTGAAGTAGGACGTGGCCAACTCTGAATTGCCTTAATCTTCTGCGGATCAACCTTGATACCCTCACCGGACACCACATGCCCCAAAAAGGCCACAGACTCTAACCAAAACTCACACTTGGAGAACATAGCATATAGCTTCTGTTCTCACAAGGTGTGAAGCACAACTCTCAAATGGTGCTCATGCTCTCCCAAGCTCCGTGAGTAGATCAATATATCATCAATGAAAACATTAATGAAGGAGTCGATATACTGCCTGAATACCCTATTCATCAAGTCCATAAATGCTACTGGGGCATTAGTCAAGCCAAAGGACATCACTAAGAACTCATAGTGGCCATATCTGGTGCGAAATGCAGTCTTCGGGACATCAGAAGCCCGAATCTTCAACTGGTGATAACCTGACCTCAGATCAATCTTAAAGAACACACGAGCACCCTGTAGCTGATCAAACAAATCATCAATGCGCGGCAAAGGATACTTGTTCTTGATGGTCACTTTATTCAACTGACGGTAGTCAATACACATCCGCATAGACACATCCTTCTTCTTCACAAATAGGATTGGAGCACCCCACGGCGACACACTTGGCCTAATAAATCCCTTGGCCAACAACTCCTCAAGCTGCTCCTTCAGTTCCTTTAGCTCCTTAGGAGCCATACGATAAAGAGGAATGGAAATAGGCTGAGTATCTGGAGCCAGATCAATGCAGAAATCTATATCTCGATCTGGAGGCATGCCTGGAAGATCTGAAGGAAACACATCCGGAAACTCCCGAACAACATGCACTAAATCAATGGTAGGAGACTCGGCGGTGGTGTCCCACACATAAGCAAGATAAGACAAACACCCTTTCTCGACCATATGCCGAGCTTTCATGAAAGAAATGACCCGGCTGAAGGCAATAACTGAAGAACCCCTCCACTCTAACCTCGGCGATTCAAGCATGGCTAATGTAATTGTCTTGGCATGGCAATCCAAGACAGAATGATGAGGGGATAGCCAATCCATGCCCAAGATGACCTCGAAATCAACCATATCAAGCAACAACAGGCCGACTCTGGTCTCAACCCACAGAAAGTAATCACACAAGCCCGGTAGACCCGGTCTACCACTACAGAGTCGCCCACAGGAGTGGATACATACAAGGGAGAACCCAAAGACTCACAAATAACATCAAAAAAGGGCAAATAATGCTGAAACATATGAATATGTAGACCCTGGATCAAATAGCACTGAAGCCTCTCTACCACAGACCGAAATAATACCTGTAATCACAGCGTCTGATGCCACTGCGTCTGCCCTAGCTGGAATAGCATAAAATATGGCTGGAGCACCCGAAGACTAAGCTCCTCCAGGACGAGCTGAAGTTGAACGACCCCCTCCTAACTGGCCTCCCCCTCTAGGACGACCCCTGCCAACCTGACCTCCACCCCTAGGTGGTCGTGCTCCTGGTGCTGTAACCATAGGCTGCTGGCTTTGCTGCACGACCTTACCCCGATACCTAGGACAAAACCTCCATGTGTGACCCAGATCACCACACTCGAAGCAACCCCCTGACACTACTGCTCTCTGCCTCGAAGAGGAGGAACCCTGAATAGCTGAAAAGCGGTGTGAATCCTCTGGTAAAGCAATGGGATAAGAACTGGAGGATCTCTGATGGCTAGAGTAACTGTTGGGTGCACTCTGGATGGATGGAGGATGATAGGAGCGCTCTGGCATGGCGCTAAACTGGGACTGACTGGAACAACCCTAGGAGGTACTGAATAGGAAGGCCTGCTGAACTGGACACCTCCGTACTGACCTTTGGCCCTAGCTGGAGCCCCTCTGAAGTCGCCTGCAAACCTGGCCCTCTTGTCTTGCTGACCCTGCTCCCTGCCCCTCACACGGTAACCCTCGATACATCGAGCTATCTCGACTATAAGCTGATATGGGGTACCCATCTCTACCTCTCTGGCCATGAAAGTCCTGATATCCGGATGTAAGCTTGCCACAAACCGTCGAACCCTCTCAGCATCTGTGGGCAATATCATGAGAGCATGGCGAGACAACTCTGAGAACCTGGCCTCATAATCTGACACAGACATCTGCCCCTTCTCTAACCTCTCAAACTGACCCCGAAGCTCCTCCCTCTCAAACGGTGGAATGTATCTATCCAAAAATAACTGAATAAACTGCTCCCAAGTAACCGGTGGCGACCCTGCTGGCCTACTGAGAACATATGACTGCCACCAGCGGCGGGCTCTGCCCTCAAGCTGAAATGTCGTGAAATCTACCCCATGTGACTCTAATATCCTCATGTTGTGCAGTCTGTCCCTACACCGCTCGATAAAATCCTGTGCATCCTCTCCTCGATCACCCCGAAGGTCGGAGGGCGAAGTTGGGTCCATCTACCCAGCAGCTTCTGCTGGTCCATCTCTGCAATTGGCCTGGGCTCTGGTGCTTCCACCCCAGGCTGAACCCCAATCACTGGTGGAATATCTGGAGTATGATGTACTGCTGCTGCTGGTCCTGTAGCCTGAGCGGTAGGGGTCTGAACTCCCCCTCCTTCCTGAGAAGTAGCAGGATTTGATGGAAGTATACCCGCCTGTGACATAGTATCCATGAACCTCATCATACGACCCATGACCTCCTGGAAGTCCGGCGTCGTCATAAAATCAGCTGGTGGTGGAGCTACTGGAGGCAACTCATCCTGCTCCTCAACATAAGGATCCTCAATCGGTGCAACCAGTACAGCTCTGGGACGCCCTCGGCCCCTACTACGAACAGGAGCCCTACCCCTGCCCCTACAACGGTCTCGAGCGACGGGGGCAACAACCTCTCCTGGATCAGGAACATGTGAAGCACGCGTCCTCACCATCTGTGAGAGAATAGAAGAACATGTTTGAGTACATCATCGATTGCACGATAGGATATGAACAAAAGGAGTTTCTTAACACCCTATAGCCTCCCGAAGATAAGTACAGACGTCTCCGTACCGATCCGCAAGACTCTACTGGGTTTGCCCGTGACTCGTGAGACTACGTGAACCTAAAGCTCTGATACCACATTGTCACGACCCGAATCCTAATTCAGGTCGCGATGGCGCCCAACAGCGGGGTTAGGCAAGCCAATATGAAATGCACTAGGTGTTACCCTTCCCCTTTTTGGTTAACAATTTAATAACTACCAATTTTAAATGGATAAAACACAATAATGATAAATGATACTAGATAGAACCACAGGTGCATAAATCAACCGATAGGCACGTCGCATAACATATGCACAGCCAAAACCCAAAATTATAACTGTGTGTGTGTGCGAGGAACTAGTGTCACGAGTGCCATAGGCAACTACTGAATATACAATAACTGAAATATATATATACAGAGCCTCAGTCTGAACAAAAGACAGAGGAAATATGACAAGGAAACTCCAGGGTGCTGCCAGGAAGTCGCCAAGAAGGACAACTCATCGTGAAGTATAGCCACTCGGTCAATATCTAGCACTGGACTAATAATCAGACGGACCAGCCTCTGGACCTGCACAATCAAGTGCAGAAAGAAAGGAAAGTGCATCATGAGTACATACATAAATATGTACCCAGTGAGTATCTCGTCTAATCTCGAAGAAGTAGCGACGAGAGGTCGACTCGATACTCACTAATGTCCAACAGTAATAAAATAGGCAGGATGTAAGGAAAATTATAGGCAAGTAAAACAAATAATCAAGTACATCAATATCCGACATCAAATAACAATCTCAAATCAAACAAGTTTGGTATCCGCCGTGGCGTACGTCCCGCTCCCATATGGTACTCACTCACATCGCTCCGCCGTGGCGTACGGCCTGATCCCATCCTGTAAATCTTCACCGTGGCTTACGGCCCCATCCCACCCTGTAGTCTCAATCTCCGTCGTGGAGTACGACTCGATCCCACCCTGTAGTCTTCGCCGTGGCGTATGACCCGATCCCATAATATACTCTCTCATCACTCTGCCGTGGCGTACGACCCGATCCCATAATATAATCAATTATCACTCTGTCGTGGCGTACANAATTTATGCTCCAAGAATAAGAATTAAAAAGAAATTCCAAAATATAGTATCCTTGAAGGTTTTTGAAATTTTGACCCCGGGCCCACGCGTTCGGATTTTGAAAATTCTCGAAGGAATGAATTACCCGAAGCCTAAGGATTGTAATTACCTAATTTATTTAGGAATTCATGTCTAAAAAGGGATAATTCACTAATTATCAAAGCCCTAGGAATTTCTACCCAATTTTCCCCATGATTTTGATAAATTAATAGAGGATTTAACTAGAAATTGATGTTTAAACTCGGTGTTAATAAAAAATTTACTTACATCAAGTACTAGGTTGAATAGTCCTCTTGGAAGCTCTCAATTAACTCAAGGAAGAAGATGGAAATGGAGGAAAATGAACTAAACCCGCTATAAAAATACACTGCACAGGGATTTACCCTATGCGAACGCACCCTGGGCATGCGTTCGCGATGCTTTAAATTGGCCGGGTCCACAGGGCCTTCTACGCGAACGCGAAGAAAAATGGCAGCTGGTCCGGCCTAATTGGCTGGACCCTATGCGAACGCGACGGAGGGCCCGCGAACGCGGAGGCTAGCTGGGCTAGACCTTCGCGAACGCGGCTGGAGGGGTTCGAACGCGAAGGCTAGAGGGCCCAACCCATCGCGAACGCGGGATGGGTAAAGCGAATGCGTAGAGCATCCGTAGCCCCTTCCCAATTCCTTCTTCGCAAACGCGGACACCCTCCCGCGAATGCGAAGAAGGAAACCAGATACAGAAAATTCTGGTGTTGAATTCAGCTCCCGGGGGTCCAAAACTCACTCGACCCCCTCGAGACCCCGTCCAAAGGCACCAGCAAGTCTGTATTCATGATAAGGACTCACTCAAACTTCCAGAACGTGAAAAACAACAACGAAACTCAAAATTCAACCCCACAACCAAATTAATCAAACTTAAGAACTTTGAAATTCTAGAATTCATTACATTGCGCCGAACGGGTCTATACTACTCGAAATGACCCCAAATTTTGCAAACAGGTCATAAATGACTATACAGAACTATTGCCGGCCTCGAAATTCCATTCGGACTTTGATAGCATGAAGTCCCATTCCAGGCCAAATTCTAAACTTAAGGAAATCCTGATTTCCATTTCGGGTGCCGAAATGCTCGGGGGTCATCAGAAACCCGAGACGAACATACGCCCAAGTCCAAAATTACTGTACGAAGCTACTGGAGCTGTCAGAACTCAATTCCGAGGTCGTTTGCTCAAAATGTTGACCAAAGTCAAACTTGGCCAAATAGGCCAGCCTTAAGGAACCAAGTGTTCCTAAACCATCCAATTCATTCCCAAATCCCAAACCACCCGCTCCTGCGAGTCATAAAGAACGAATAGCCGCTATGGAAGGTTTCATTTAAGGAAACGGGATCCTAACACGCAAAACAACCGGTTGGGTCGTTACAAACGGGGTTGATTTATATGAACTGTGAAGTTTAACATCGTGGATTATCAGGTATGGTGACCTATGACTTGTGCCACGTGGGTAGGTCCACAATCAAGTAATAGATTGAGAGGCTACATGTCATATCGGTTTTTGTTTGGAATGTATAAGGCCGGGGATTTTTTTTGCAAGAGATAAAGCTAGGAATTTCGGTACGTCTACCTCCTTAATAACCTTATACCTCAGTACCAAAGGAGTTATTCAAACAACTTAAAGTCTACAAAAGTCTACTCAGCGTTGAAGTCACGACTGTGTTGGGTCATAAGACGGTGTCAGAATATGCCATCAGGTTCGATAAGTTAACCCGTCATACTCCTACGTTGGTTCGTATAGCTAGAGGGTGAGTCCCTAGACTCATTAAAGGACTCAAAGATGATTGTAAATTTTGGACGACTCAGGGCAGGATGATACTTTATGTCGGCTAGTGGTAGAAATTGCCCTGGGCTTGGGAGAGTCATATTTCATCAGAGCACTCAGGCTACGTGCTCCATTGTAGCTACAACTCAACTTCATGACCACCTAGGGAAAAAAAGAGTCGGAAGGTCGAAAGTGGAGGTTAGATTCTTAGAGGTGGAGACCCAGTCTGTTGATATATTTTCTATGGTATGGATGAGGTCGTTACATTAAATGGTATCATTAAAAGAACAATCTCTAATTATTATAAAGTGATGATTTTCTGAACTTAATTCGGTTATGCTTATCTAATAAAATTCTTCTAATATGCTCCCCTTTCGGTTGAGCTTCGTAACTCAAAAAACCACTTATGTGGATACTTGTATTGGGAGGTTCTATGGAGATAATTGTATGTATCATTACATGTTGTAATTTTGTTTAACGGAAAATATTTAAATGAAGGAAATGGAATGTTTCGATTGGCACGATATGCATATTGCTTGTGATTTAGAATTGAGGACGATATCCTCGCGTGTCATTATGATTTGGTATATTTTAGCCGGGCTACGAGCCGCGGTGAAAGTTATGTAAAGATGAGATCCTTGTGATGGAAATTCTTGTGTTTGAATTCTCCCTTGTGAATTTAGTTTTGTTCTGTTTTTACTTTAGTACTGGTAGGGAGTCATGCTTGTTAAACATATTAATTATGTTCAAAATAATAATAATAATAATAATATTAATAAATAAATAAATAAACAAATTAACTATCGGTGCGTAATTTGCCAAATTCGTGCTATGATTATGGAGCCTTAACCTTCAAGGTAGGTGCCCGCCCAGGTGGCGTTAGATGAGGCACGTTATTTTGGGTAATTATGAGGTCTTCAAGCATCGTATCTCAATATCAGTATTGTGAAGGAATTGAAGGAGCAGTTATAGGATTGTTGGGAAAAGGCTTCATCAGGCCTAGTGTTTCTCCTTGGGGTGCTCCAGTGTTGTTCGTGAAGAAGAAAGATGAATGAATAAGGATGTGTATTGAATAGCGGTGGTTGAATAGGGTTACTATTAAGAATAAGTATCCTCCATCGAGGATTGGTGATCTATTTGACCAGCTTCAGGGTGCTACTATTTTTTCCAAGATTGATCGGAGATCTGGTTACCATCAGCTGAGGATTAGGACGTCTGATGTTCCTAAGACGGCCTTTCGCACTCGTTATGGGCATTATGAGTTCTTGGTGATGTCATTGGGATTGAAAAATGCCCCCATTGTTTCTAAGGAGCTGATGAACCAAGTGTTCAGGCCTTATTTGGACTCATTTTTGATTGTATTTATTGATGATATATTGATATACTCTCGCATCCGAGAGGAGCATGAGCAGCACCTTAGAGTCGTCCTCTAGACTCTGAGGGATACTAAGTTGTATGCCAATTCTCCGAGTGTGAGTTTTTGTTGAGTTCAGTTGCATTTCTAGGCCACGTGGTTTCGTCAGAGGGTATTCAGGTGGATCCTAAGAAGATTTCAGTAGTCAGAGATTGGCCTAGACCCACTTCAGCTATAGAGATTCGGAGCTTCTTCGGCTTAGCAGGTTATTATCGCTGATTTGTGGAGGGCTTTTCATCTATCGCAGCCCCGATGACCAGGTTGAGCCAGAAGGGTGCCCAGTTCAGGTGGTCGGATGAGTGTGAGGCGAGCTTTCAGAATCTCAAGACAACCTTGACCACGACACAAGTGTTAGTTTTGCCCACAGGTTCGGGGCCGTATACCGTGTATTGTGATACTTCACGAGTTGGACTTGGTGCAATGTTGAAGCAGGATGGCAAGGTCATAGCCTATGCTTCTCATCAGTTAAAGGTTCACGAGAAGAATTATCCAGTTCATGACTTGGGGTTAGTAACGATTGTTCATGCCTTGAAGATTTGGAGGCATTACTTGTATGGTGTGCCATGTGAGGTGTTTTCGGATCATAAGAGCTTACAGTATCTATTCAGGCAAAAGGGAGTTAAATATGAGGCAGAGAAGGTGGTTAGAGTTGCTGAAGGATTATGATATTACCATTCCTTATCATCCAGGAAAGGCCAATGGGGTGGCCGATGCTTTGAGCCGAAAGTCAGTCAGTATGGGCAGTATAGCTTATGTATCAGCCGAGGAGCGACCTCTTGCGTTGGATGTTCAGGCTTTAGCCAACCGATTTGTGAGGTTGGAGGCTTCTGAGACTGGCAGTGTGTTGGCCCATACCGTGGCCCGTTCTTCGTTGTATGACCGTATTCGGGCCATGCAGTATGATGACCGTTATTTATGTGTTCTTAGAGATACGGTCCGACACGGAGGTGCCAAGTAGGTTACGGTTGATGATGGAGGAGTTCTGTGGATGCAGGTCCGTATTTGTGTGCCTGATGTTGATGGAATTCGTGAGTCGATTCTTCAGGAGGCCCATAGTTCCCGGTATTCCATTCATCCGGGCGTCGCAAAGATGTACCAGGACTTGCGGTAGCATTATTGGTGGCGTAGAATGAAGAAGGATATTGTAGCTTATGTAGCTCGGTGCCTGAGCTGTCAGTAGGTTAAGTACGAGCACCAGAGACCCGGTGGTTTGATGCAGCAGATTCAGTTTCCTGAGTGGAAGTGGGAGCGTTTCACCATGGACTTTGTAGTTGGACTCCCACGGACTCAGAGGATGTTTGATGCGGTTTGGGTGGTTGTGGATAGGCTGACCAAGTCAGCGCACTTCATTCCGGTATTAGTTTCATATTCAGCAGAGAAGTTGGCAAAGATATATATGAGAGAGATTGTTCGATTGCATGGTGTGCCCTTATCCATTATATCAGACGGAGGTACTCAGTTTACCTCCCATTTCTGGAGAGTTTTTCAGCGGGAGTTGGGTACACAGATTGAGCTGAGCACAACATTTCATCCTCAGATGGACGGACAATCCGAGCGTACTATTCAGATTTTGGAGGATATATTGCGGGCTTATGTTATTGACTTTGGTGGTTCATGGGACCAGTTCTTGCCTTTAGCTGAGTTTTCCTACAACAACAGCTATCAGTCGGGCATTCAGGTGGCTCCGTATGAGGTGTGGTATGGTAGGCAGTGTCGGTCCCTAGTCGGATGGTTTGAGCCAGGAGAGGCTAGATTATTGGGTTCTGAGTTAGTCCAGGATGTTTTGAACAAGGTGAAGATTATTCAGGATAGACTTCGTACAGCTTAGTCCAGGCAAAAGAGTTATGCGGATCGTAGAGTTCGAGATTTGGCTTTCATGATAGGAGACTAGGTATTTCTTCGGGTGTCGCCTATGAAGGGCGTGATGAGGTTCGGGAAGAAGGGCAAGTTGATCCCTAGGTACATTGGTCCATTTGAGGTTTTGGATAAGATAGGAGAGGTGGCCTACAGACTTGCCTTGCCACCTAGTTGCCAGCTGTGCATCAGGTATTTCACGTGTCTATGCTCCGGAGGTATATTGCGGATCAATCTCATGTTCTTGACTTCAGCGGTGTCCAGTTGGACAAGGATTTGTCTTATGAGGAGGAGCCGGTAGCTATTTTGGCTCGGCAGGTTCGTCAGTTGAAATCGAAGAGTTATCCTTTGGTTCGTGTTCAGTGGAGAGGTCAGCCTGTTGAGGCAGCGACCTGGGAGTTCGAGTCCGATATGCGGAGCCGATATCCCCACCTTTTCCCCGTTTCGGGTACCTTTCTATGTCCGTTCGTCCTAGATGTGGAGATTGTGATGACCCAAAAAGTCATCCTGTGTAAATTTAGCAAAAACTGCGTTCCGAGGCCCCGAAAGCCCCCGTTAGTCTCACCTCGATGTGCGTGCGTAGCCCAGGCGCGTAGCTGGGAAGCTTTTATGTGGAAACTTGATAAAGAGTTGAATTTATAATAATTAATTGATTAAAGTTGACTTTGGTCAACATTTTTGATAAACGGACCCGGACCCATGATTTGACGGTCCCGGAGGGTCCTTAGGAAAATATGGGACTTGGGCGTATGCCCGAAATCGAATTCCGAGGTCCCAGGTCCGAGAAATAAATTTTTAAAGAAAATTGTTTTCTGAAAATAATAAAGGCTTATGAAAATGAACTTCGATGTGAAACCTGTGTTACCCGGAATAGGTTCAATATGTGTTATTTGAGTTATCTGTGAAATTTGGTAAGGAACGGGCTTGATTTGACATGTTTCGGATCTAAAACGGGAAATTGAGAGTTAATGAAGTTTTGAGGATTTTCATAGAATTTGAAATTTGGTTTGGAACGTGATTTTATGTTGTCGAGGCCCGAATGTGATTTCGAGACCGGGAATAGTTCCGTATGGTCATTTATAACTTGCCTGCAAAATTTGATGTCATTCCGAGTCGTATAGGTCGGTCCAGCGCATTTTTATAGAAATCTAGAGTTTGAAAGTCTTAAGTTATGAATTCAGGGGTTTTGGGATGTGATTTTGAGTTTTAGCATTGTTTTGAGTGTTCCGTGGGCTCGAGCAAGTCCGTATTATGATTTGGGACTTGTTGGTATATTTGGACGGGGACTCGAGTGGGCCCAGGTGCCTCCCGGACCCCGCACGAGGCCAAAAACCAGCTAAAAACATTGCTGGTGCAGCTGTTGCTGGTGTGACCGCAGGTGCGGTTGCCCAGCCGCAGATGCGCATCTTCCGCAGGTGCGGACCATTTTCCGCAGGAGCGGGACCGCAGGTGCGGCCCCCAACTCCGCAGGTGCGAACCCAGCTCCCCCGGCCATTTTCCGCAGATGCGGCCATTTCCTCGCAGGTGCGGTCCCAGGGTCGCAGGCGCGGAAACCCCTGTACGCAGACTGTTTTTAAAGTGCAAAACTCGGGATTTCTTCATTCCCTTCATACCAAAAACCCCATTAGAGACTTGTGAGCTTGGGAGGAGCACACCACGACCTAGCTACTGTTAAGGTAAGTTAATTCCTTCCTAATACTAGTTTCATGCATGCATAATTAATGGGATTACCTACTAAATTAATGGAAAATAAAGAATGGGGTAGTGAATTTAAGGTTCTTGAGAAATTGACGTATTGTCCGTTTAATGCTATGAATTCAACTAGAAACTTCATATTAATGATCCTTAGGCTATGGGTGAGTGATTCCTCCGAGAATTTTTGGGATTCGAGCATGCGGACCCGGGGTCGAATTTTAGTATTTTTGGAAGAATAGTAGAAAATGTATAATTAGGCTTTGGAATTGGTTATTGAGTAATTATTGATGTTAATAAATCCATTATATCTAGATATTATCGATTCGGAGTTGGATTCGAGAGGAAAGGCTGTGAT